>JAMKCH010051243.1:0-10784 GCA_023653785.1 Ophioderma brevispina
TTTCTTTCTCCCTCTTGAAGGTGATTTAGTAGGGAAAAATTCACCTTATGCATTATCTCTTTGTCTAGTGTGATCTGAGGTCTCTGGGCTTTGGCCCAGACTTTGGCGGGTTAACCTGGTTTTGTGGAGCGCATCAAAACCATTCCACTTCCCTCTGAGCATATTGCTGGAGTTGCTTGTAGCTCCCTCTGTCTGAATGCCTTGTGAGCTTCTGCTGAGCCAGATGACATAGCTCTAGGCTCGCTCGGGAGTGTCAATTTTTTGCTGCCTGTATCGGTATAAGCCTTTCTCTCTTTGAAAAGCCCAAAGATGCCATGCATTTGTTGACTGATGTCCTCATAAACCTCTGCTTTCTAATTCTATTGAAAAAAGAAAGTAAAGTATGTATACCATCCTCTGCTTTCAAAGTCAGCCACTAGATCTTACTTTGCACTTCTTTCTTGTATATGCATTGGATAGTTCTCCTCCTATCAGGGACCGTCGCTCGATTATGATCAATCTGTCTTTTTTTGTGGAAGAAAAGATTGTGATATCTGGTCTCTTCGCTGTCTCTGTTTCAGTCAGTGATTTCTGGGAGGAACATTAGTTGTTTGATGTTCCTCATCCATCAGGACTATCCCGTCATTGGCCTTCTTCAGAATGTTTGTTGGCTCTGTCTAGGCATTGGTAAGACTGGCTTTCCGATAGTTTGTACCATCAGCTGTGTGCGAACGGCTATTGTAGAGATGGATTTCAGATTCTCAGGTGCGATGGTTTTTTCCTTATTTGCCTCATACGGACGTACGGTGCACCAGACCTGTAGAGATTTGCTTTCAGTTTTTGGTCATGGCCCCAGTTGTATCCTCCGCTTTGTAATGAGTACTACAACCATTGAGGATGTGGAACAGTTTACCGGCGGATCGATGGACTAATTGGCGTAGTCCCAAGATTGGTCTTGCCCCCCAGCTCAGCAGTGGCAGGGAGGAAGTTGATTGCGTGATGGGGAAAGACAGCAGCTCTGGCGTCCCATACATACAAACGTTTCTTCCAGAGGTGTCGACCTTCATGACAGACTCCCAGTTCACCAGTACAACCACGCCCTTGTTTCGCAACAGTCCGTAAAGTATACCAAAATGTCTTCCTCCTCATCCTACTCTTTTTATTAGCCCGGGAGCCTTTCCTTTGTTCTTGATGACTCATGTCTTTGATCAGCTTTTGGGTTCTTTGTGGGTACCCAAGAGACCGGCTCTAATCCGTCTGACCTCTCTACCATTTCATTTAAATGAGATGCCTTTCTTTTTCTTATCTGTTTTTAATTCTTTTATAACATCCATGTTGCTTTTGTCTTTATTAACTTCCATGTATTTCTGTAGAAGTGTCCCTGGTTACTTCCATCTTTAGAGTAACTTGTTTAGATGGTACTTAGTTTACTTGCATACTTTGACCTGATGTTGTTAGACCTTTTTCAGTTGCTGCTGGCTGGCCATAGTGTGTTTTTCCTGCTCCTGTACAGGAGCGCTGGTGGGTATGCATCTTCTTATACATACCGCCCTTGCTTTATGTATTTGGTGCAAGTAGCCTCCAGACTTTCGACGTATGGATTGGGAAGTTAAGATGGTGAACTCCCACGTCAGTTTGGGTACAATAGCATTATGGTAACTATTCAACGCTTTCCATATGCCCACTTCAGTTGACTTGAATATGGTTGTTGACGCATTCCTGCCAGCTTTGTGCATACTGTCTCTGATTGTTAATTGTCCGGTCGAAGGTCGTTACTAGATCAGCTTTCTAGCGGAACCGCCTGGTTTGACTGTGGATATAATGCAATCTGCTGTCCGTCTATTTCTTAGGGCCAGATCGTCTGCCACATATTGTGTTGTGTTTTGTGTCCTTGTCGCTTTTTGTTCGGCGTTTGGGACAAACTCGCTGGCACGAGATTGCATTTGCTTGGTTTGGCTTTCAATGAGTCCTTGTCCACTTGAGTAATTATGTTCACTGTATTTCCTATTCTTGGCATCCTTCTGGACTCAGGGTCGTCTGGTTCAGGGTCGTCTGCGTATTAATTTTGCAGATGATATGAAAATGTCAGATCCACTCATGCAGTACCCAGAGGTGTTTTGGACTGGTCTAGGAATCAAGGACACAGATGAAGATGGCCCATAAACATGCATGCCAGTAGAGTGGCAGGCAAGCCTTGGCAGACTCCTATCAGGCCTGAATCCAGTCAGTTGTCCATTCAGCATCGTTTTGACACCTTGAACAGCTCTCTATATTTAATATGATCTCCTATGTGGTCTGGAAATGATACCACTCTAATGACTCACTGTACGAGTTTGTGTTGTACAGTACCATATTCATTTTGCAGGTCCAGCCATGTTGTCACAATTGGTTTACCATTCTATTTTGGCATCTTGGAGCATATCGTTTAGTGCTCTGGTGTTCCACACATCCTGATATTTGTCCATGAAACCCTTGCTGATGGATTGGTCGATATAGTTGTTTTCTGTCAAGGGGGGTAGTTGTTTCTCTGAGCGAGAATACCCATTCCCAGGTTTTACCACAGCCATTATTCAGTGTGATGGGCCTGGAGCAGGAGGGAACATGTGTTCTCCTCTTTGGATATAGAATTGTTTCTTCTTCTTCCCCGTTCTCCGCTCACAGGTATTGCGGCTGTTTCTCCATATATTGCAAATAACTTCATGTAGCTCGCCGGGTTGTACCCCGAGGGGGGCCTTCTTCCCACTAGTACGGTTCTGTCTTGGCTGCAGACTATCAGTTGTCCTCTGGGGACTCTGCTGACTTTGTCAGTTTGATGCAAAGCAGTTATGCTTCTTCTTTCGTCTAGGTAGCCATCTCCAATGCCATTTCTTTGTTGGCTGAGGAGTGAGGACAGTCATATACTGCGCTGGAGTTCTTGTCTTCAAGCTAATCAACAAGAGTGTTGAACATGTGCTGCTACAGTATACTTCTCACAAATCTTTGTATCTCCCATTACCTTCCTGTCCGTCCATTGTTTTCATGTATCTCGGGAGGGGTATAACCGCCGCCATCATAAGTTAAAATCATGTCCGTGACTCAAATGCGATTACTTTCCTGTTTGGTGGCTCTCAAGCAATTATTTACTCACATTCTACTCCTACAATTTGGCCCAATTTTTTAGTACATTTACATAATTGCGTCGTTGTGTGTGGGGTCCGGGCGGTGCTGTTGTGGGGTCACGTATAAGGTTAAGCCCACGGCAGAAAGGGAAAACTCAGTTCGGTGAGGCGGGAGGAAGTTGGTCCTATCTATAATGAACTTACAAAGGCAGTTTTTCATAAAACAATGACGTCATTTTGAAATAGGCAGTACATGCTAATGTTGGTAACTTTGCGCTAGCGGAAACTATTGCCGCCTAGTCAGGGAAACACCCCCTTCAAGGTGATGTTATTGGAAAATTTAATCACCAGGTGGGTGTCAACAAATCGAATTTTAGGGCCATAACAGACATTGGCCCATAGACCGTACTTTGTTTATTGATGGCCATTCCTGGTACTCGAATATGGCCACTCAAATCCCCCATGGCCATGCATAGCAAAATTTCCAGGGAAAAAATGAAAAATGGATATTTGCACCCAGTTACCCGGCAATGTAATAGACCAGGGCTCAAACATATTTTGCTAGTTCCATTTTTCCGTATTTTCCCTTTCGATAAACATGGTGTATCGAGCTCAATCACAGCGCAACCAAGCGGGCAAAAAACGGGTTCTATCTGCAGAGGGAGGTGCCAACGGCTGGAATTTGTTACCAGTAGATGCGTCTCGCGCAGTGTGTCATGGGTAGAATTCTAATTCACTCGTAATTCATAATTTAGTTTAGTTGGTAAAACTTGGATATTTTAAAACCTTACCAACATTACAAGGAAAATGAATAATACGCTTCATCACTGACTGACTAATTTATAAACCACAGAAAACCCATTATTTTAAATTTCGTTCTCGCGTTCGCGGCGTCCACAGTGGACCATTTACAAGGGCTGAGGGTCATACCTAACAGGTTCATCCTGTTTTGAACAGTTGCCACCGCTCAATTGTGTTCGGTCCACAACGTCAGGTCGGGCCTTGAAAACAACTCCCGGTAATTTGATATTCAAGGAAATGTACCCACCACAACTTACTGCCCGTACGTAACGCTGTTTTAAAAAAAAAAAAAAACTATTTCTCCAATCGCATGGCCAATTCTTCCATTGCTTCATGAAGCAGACCCTCATACCTTGCCGACATAAGTGCCACATGTCGGTAAGCCTCCGACCATTGGCCAACTCCACGGTCCAGGTGGGAGATTTTTTTGTCGAACGTGCCCCAAATGAAAAGCGCTAAGGACAGTAACAGCCAAGAAGATCGAAGAAATGTTTCTTAAACCATCATAACAGTACGCATACTACGCCTAGGTCTCCATTTCTGTTGATTTCTTTCAACTCAGAATCAAATTTGCAGATACAAACTTTATTGCCTTGTAGTTGGGAAGGCAAGCCAACCTGGGGAAGGATTAAAGTCGGCTTTGAGTGTGCAAAACCCTTTTTAAAATGAGATTTACCCGAGACTATTATCCTGTACCATGTGGTCGAGGAGCACTGTCTGGTCCTGGAGCTAAATAATCTGAGAAATATTCTAAGTCAATTTGAATGCACATGCTCCATGCTCTGGAGCGTATTTAACAGAATGTTTCGCCGCTACTTCCTGACATTGTGCTTCACATATATGCTTCAGAACATATTCTGATATTCCTCCGGGGCATACAGGAGCTTAGGGCAAATATGCTCCTGGGGAATATTTTCCGATATTTATGCTCCAGGATTGACTGCAACAATCCTCTTTCCCCATTCCAGATAGGCAGACCGCGTCCGGACCGGCCGTGATGTTTCAATGAGTCTCGGACCGCTGTCTAATCAACCCGATAGGTTGTCTATACAGTCCCGTTTCGTTGGCAGTGCAACTGTTGCCCGCTTTTGCGATGCGACTTCGTTCGTTTGACTTTTTCGAATCCCTCAGGGAATCCATAAGTTTGTACCAACATCCCTATTATTTCCATGTTTTTTTCTTTTTCTGCTTGACATTTTTGTGAACATTAATATGACTCTACATGAAATTTTATGGGTAATAACATTTCGTGTTAACCAAATCTGGGTTGCTGAGTTTGACGAATTTACCGGAAGCCTGTACATTGCTTAAAATCGTACTTATCTGCAGTTTGTTGCCAGATCCACGGGGGGTTACGTCGTTTATTCTCATTTTCTTGTTTCGTCCCGTCTAGTTATTTGTCGGTTTTGATTGTTGTCCCTACGTTGTTTATATTTGGACTCGGTATGCATGTCTATTTTTTGACTTGTTTCAAATCCAGGAACCATTTTTTCCAACTGTATTGTCCTCAACAATTTTCTATTATTTTATTATTACACTTATTTATTTATTGTTTTTATATTTCATTCATTAGTACGTTTCCTGGTAATATTCGTAATCACCCTATTCCATAGTTATTATTGTAAGTTATTATGTACCTATTGTTTCAAGGGCACTGCAACTCCACGCTATGCGTTTAGCAACGTCCACATCTCCAATCACCGTTACTTGTTTTATCATGGCACATTATATTGTAATGATTTTATATTTGATGTTGAGATGAATAATTTGATTGATTGATTGAAGCTTTATTTTGGCACGAACTGAGTGAGCAATTTGAAGCCAAATTCACCAAGTTGGGGGGGGAATCAGCGATTTGGGGCCAAAATTGGTTAAGAATCTCAAAATTGTGAAATTTGTCCCCCCAGAATTTCACTTTTGCCCCCCCAAAAATTTCACTTGTGCCCCCCCGTTTGCCCCCCCCCCAGCAAAAAGAGTGGTGCCGCCACTGACAAAGACTGAGAACACTGTTCATCCTTATGTAAGACTGCACGGAATTAGCCTAGCACGAAATCTTCTATAAAAGGATCAAATGGATTACAAGTATTGTACAGCTTTAATCCGTAAAAGAGTCTTTACTCTATTCTAACTCATGAAATCTTAAACAAGGACACACCATAAAACTTGCTAAACGCATTTAAACGTGCCGAAAAAGAGTAGTTATATTTCTGGGGCTGTACCTAGATTTTTAAGACAATTTGTGAACAAAATCTAATATTTTTACCGGTATTTATCCACAAAAATGCGAAAAAAACACGCCTCATATCCAACACTTTTAAACTACCCAAATTAGCTTAAAATAAGATCAAGGTCATTTAGGAGTCAGAAGTCATTGAGCGGTCAAATGTCATGAGAATGTCAGAGGCCATCTAGAGGTCAAAGGTCAACCATTGTCACATTTTAAAAATACCCAAGATGAGTTACCTATTTTTTTCTTTTTTTCCAGAATAAAATTTGTACCTATGGTTAGAACCGCCTAATCATAATAATAATTTATTTTCGTCGTGGGCAAAAGCGTTAGTTTTTACCTGCATCGAGTTCATCTGATTTTGGAAGAGTTGGAGGTGTGCTGGGTGAGAGTGCATCAAATGCATCTATTCAGTGTGGGTGGTTCAATTTGGTCGGTTGTGATGTGGTAGATCAAAATCATCTTGCTGTTGTGATGCAAGTTCGTCTTGTGTAATTGGGGGCTCATCATTAAATTCATTGTTATACCCTAGTTTTATTCCGCTAATCTCATCATCGCTTGCTATTTACTATTAGATTATTATAACCATTAATGGTGCCGATGTATAAATCCATATCGCCTGGGATTGTATAAAGCCCCAAACCTATAACATAATCCACTTTGCTTATTGCAATTGCAATTGTAGATTGATATCTTTCTATCGAGTTAGGCAGAATTAATTGCGATCTCCGAATCAGCCTCTAAAAAACTGTTTTTGTGCATCAAAGCTTTTGCCTATGTTCCTAAAATAGACGCATCTTGTCCGAAACTGTGCACCTATTTGCCCATACAAACCTTGTTATGGAATGTTAAATCAAGGTAAATTTAGAAGCAGAAAGTGGAATGCTAAAGAGACTTTAAAAGGCGAAAACTCTGAGTTCCAAGAATTTGCTATTGCAACACGGGTTTATACAATGAATTTCGAAGAATAATTCTGTGAGTTATTTAGAGATTTAGAGGTTAGTAAAACGTAAGCGCATTCCCTTTAATTTCTATGAGGTTCAAATGCCCTTGAAACCATAAAGTTATTGCAAGGAAATAGCAGTACGTTCAAGAAATGAGGAATGTGATATTAAGTTGGAATATCTGGAAACTTTACCCATTCAAAGCTCAACGAACCACTTAACAATATGCTGTGGAGAATTTTTTGTATATTTTGGATAATGAAAAGAAAGTAAAAAATTATATCAAGAAATTGGGTAATTAATAATCTATTTTCTGTTTTTAGGGCATATAAAACAAAATGCTCACCGAGCTTGCATCAAATAACCGGTATTGTTCTAAATATTTGCGCTATAACATTTACTTGTTAGTTGTTTGTAAAACAATAAAAATTAAAAAATACATGTTGTTATATAAAAGTTAAAAACCAAATGAAAAAACCAAACGGAGAGCTTCAACAAAACATTATAGATACGTAAAATCAAAGCTAGTAGAATATAAAAAATAACTTTCAAGTAAACATATTGTTTAATAATTCAAACTGAAGTTATCACGGGTATGTTTGCCTTTTTCAATCCTGATGCAGATTTATATTAGGAGGCATAATATCATTCTTAACAAGATCATTTTAGTAACCATTGCTATAAACACATTTGCTGTAAACATGGAACGATCTCTAAAGGTAAAGTCCCCAAGATCAGCTGGTTTGATTTATTGTTTGCGAGTACATATTTTTTATTACAAGTGCGGTTAGAACAGTTCTGAGTGGTAAGCTCCATTGATAAGTGTGTTTGTGTCCATTTTTTGTTACTACAGTATCAAATACATTTTTAAAATGTATCCATTACAAAAATGGACTTGTTTTAGGCACTTTCGAATTCTTACAAAAGAACTCCTCAAGAAAAAAGTATCCAACAGGCTACTTAAGTTTAATAGGTAAGATGTTGAAATGAATAAAAACTACATGTTGAAAGAAGGGTTGGAATTACATTACACCAAAAAATGGTAAAGCCAATAACAAGCGCCATGGTACACTACAGGTGAAGAGGAAATGTGGCTCCCTAGATCACTTCACGTCAAAGTCAAACAAAAGAAGGCCTACTGTTTGTGTATCGGTAGGAAAAGCGATAAATGGAAGACTTACCTTATAGATGTGTGTGTATATGAGCTTATATGACTGCGGGCTCACGGATTAATGATAAAAAGTAACGGAATAAAAAGGTCTTTCGAATGTTGAAACTAACTCATCCATCTAGCAGGAAATGAAACACACAAGTTGAAAATTAATTTATTAATTTCAAAAATTAATAGAGAGGTGATTGATTGCAGATTGATTCCGTTCTCGGCTCAGTGCAGTGTTGTTACTTATATCTATTGGCACGCAGAACGCTAGTACTTAATTTGAACAACAATCACACATATTTAATTTTGCAATGATGGATTTGGCTTAATTTACAAACACACTCCCATTATGAAGCAATTAATCATTTACAGCTTATCATTATCAGTTGGATATATGGAAAAGTGTCGGCAATCCGTCTTCCTAAGAACAAATTCGAGAAAAAAAAATGAAGGAACACGCTCACATGATTCATGGTGTCGCTTTTGAGTGACAGCGGGACAACATACTATAATGAAATTCGTCGCTGCATTTGGCAAGGCACTATTTTCAGATATTTTTTTAAAATATTTAACGTACAGACTGTTCCAATAAAAAAACTTACAATCAAACTCAAAATATTAAAAATATAAACTGTGCATTTTTGCCATTATTTTGACTTGATGTGTTAGACAAGATCCTAAGCTAAATTCTCCCTTTTATCATCCAATTTAATGGATCCGAAGCGGAGATATTGTCAGTTGAACACAAAGGCTAAAATAACACTTGGGCCAGTTTCACTGAAGGTTCAAGAAACTAAAGGTATAAGGTTAGGCTTCATTATGGGATTAAACCCCTTTCAAACAAAAGAATATGGTACAGATCAGAGTGAAGTTATATAATGCATTGAACTAATCAATATATTATTTTTCAGTGAAGCACCAGAAATTATTATGTTGTGGGTGAAATTAGGGACTCACTCTCAGGGGGACAATAATAATGAAAATTCATGGACTTTTGGGATTTGACTGCTGAAACTAATGTACAGTCTGCAAGTTCTGTTGAGGGCAAATGTGTGGACAACGCTCTAAGGTG
This sequence comes from Ophioderma brevispina, assembly GCA_023653785.1. Classification (NCBI taxonomy): domain Eukaryota; kingdom Metazoa; phylum Echinodermata; class Ophiuroidea; order Amphilepidida; family Ophiodermatidae; genus Ophioderma; species Ophioderma brevispina. Next base: position 9,281 of record JAMKCH010051243.1, read on the forward strand.
GAGGGCAATTTACATTCCCCCCTGCCTCCAAGATGCCAGGGAGGATAAGAATGAAGAAAGCAGTGTTTCAACAAGAGCAATAAAGAAAGGATGGTTGTGTTCAATGTCCTCAGTTTACTTTTTACAAGGGTGTTTTTAGGGTTCTACCTTCTGCTGTAAACCTAGAGTAAAGCTGAGACTGTTTGGAATTGAATTCCCAATGCTACATGTATTTTATTAGCAATTGCGACATTATAAGTTATAAATTATGCTATATCAAAGAAGCAACAACTTTATACCTACCTTTTAATTTTAATTTTCAAAAAAGAATGTCTTTAAGGTGATTGCACTTTTGTTGATATCAGGATAGCCCAACCTTGCCACACAGTTTTTCAACTGTCTCAGATAATTTACGTGTGCCATAACCGAGCCAGACCCCCAAATTACACCAACCAAAATCTCATGACAGCGGATACTCCCTAAAAAAATCATAAAACTTCAGTTGAGATGAACTTAAATTTTTTGGCCAAAAAAATTAATCTTTGATTGTATAGTTTTCTTTTGGACAGTACTGTAAAAACAATTATCGGAATAAAGCGGACACACATCATAATCTATACTCCATTGATGCGTTACCTGGTCGGTCCCTAGCCCTTTTGTTGAAAACCATTCTTCACACTATCTCGATTCCGTCGTAACTTAGGGTGACTTCAAAACTCAACTTACGGCTTCAGCTGTTCGTGGCACCTGTTTCATTGTTTTAGAACCTTGGTCCCAACCAGAATGAGCTGGTTTTTGAAGTCGCCCCTTCAAGGTGGTACTAACTTAACCACTTAATGTTTGGTGTCTTTTTAGGGACTCCTCTCTAGGGGTATCAAATTCCAAATTCCCTCTTCAGTCCCATTTTTGCCAATAATAATAAATACTAATTTAATTCTTATAACGCGCACAAATATACCGAAGTGCTCAGGGCGCCGATGTTGAGCGCCCTTAGCCTGCTACAACACAACGAATAAATCCATAACGGCAAGAAAGCTTTGTGTAAGAAATCCAATTTCGATGCAGGAGGAAACCCTAAGTTCTCGGAGAAACCTTCGAAAATGGTACAATCGAAAACCGATTTTTTTTTCAATGTTAAAATCTCAACATAAGTCCTTTTTGACATCAACATTGACGAAACGACCAGGACTTTCCACTACCTTTTTGTTACCTCTCATTTGCTTTTCATCAAACGGCGAAAATTAGTGTTAACATAAGTTATTCACCTTTTAACAATTTGAAATTCTTCCAAAAAGGGATTACGCTCATGAAGAAAAACTTCTAAAAGATGCGAAAACAGTTCCGAAATGGTGGAAATTCTCTCCAGTAAGTTTTGGCTTTCAGATATAAAGTGTATAACATTCGTCATATTGTTTTTTGTTATGCAGAGAATCCAATGAGCCTACTGCAACATCCGTTTACTTTTGGAGGAGAGATTTTATGGTGTTTAAGTATCATGAAACGCAAGTCCTACCGCCACCTTGAG
>JAMKCH010051244.1:0-10430 GCA_023653785.1 Ophioderma brevispina
CAGTGAGTTTACTTAACTCTTCGGCTTTTTGATGTGGTCTTATAAGAGAGAGAGAGTATGGTCCAATGTAACTTCTAAGTAGACAACCACGGCTGTTGACTTTGGCTTCACGTTACCTCTGGAAAGCACACACCTGGCCACCTTGTCTTGGATGGATTTGCACATAGGTGGGGGTTTTCCTCATAATAAGGATGAGGTGTTTTTCCTCAGACTAAGGAGAGTTAATCCAAAGCTTTGGTAGTATCTCTTTGACAACTGTAAATTCTGCATCTTGTGGTTCATTCCAAGATAGTCTACAGATAAAACAATATGTCCCTGTACTCCTAGGTTGGTCTTTGTAATAGAGGTTGAACAGGAGAGGTGCGAGCACGCTCCATTGGGGTAGTCATTCTTGACTACGCCAAGCAATCCTTGATGAACTCAGTCAGCAAATATCCTTGTGGAGTTCCAAAATTAACGGATTAAGCATCTGTGATTAACAGCTGCTGATAGATCGACGAAAACGACTCCGGTTACCGAACCCGTCTTCGACACTTTGGCTTGCGCTGTTCCTGGCCCGGAACCACCTGCTTGTTACTGTATGAAGTGTTTCCTCTATCAAAGTACGATACAGTTTGAACATGAGATGTTCAGAGCTTGAGGTACGGCTGATGAGTGATATTATTCATACTGTTTGGATTAGATGGATCTTTCCAGGCTTTAAAGACTTGCCATAACATGGTGTCTTTTCCTCCAATCTTTGGAGAACTGTGAGAAATAAGGCAGCAATTGTATAGCTCAAAAGTCACTCCTTTGGCTACTAAGGCCAAAGTTTTTCAGCTGCCAGTTGAGATGGTCGTCCAAGGCCTACTATGCTTTTCCTGGTTGAAGTTAAGTAACAACGGTTTCCAGTTCGTCCATGGCGAAGGGTATGAGTGAAACCAGGATAGCTTTCGGTTTAGTGTGATCTTCTTGGGCTTCTTGGTGGGAAACTTAGTTGGGTGTAACATTTGGTCGCTGAGGTTCTGTTGGAATCCCTCGAAGATTTCGGATGGTAGACCATGCTTTCTTGGTCTGTTATTGGTCTATAAGTGTGATTCAATTAAAGTATGCCAGATCTTTTCGTGGGAGATCCTCTCTGAAGCTTCCTCACCTTTAGCAGTTCCTGAGAAAGGATCAGTTTCAAGCATGGTAGTATACTTTGGATATTCTTTAAGCGGGCACATTCCTTGGGACAAGCCCTTCTGGCATATTCCGTCCTAAAGCTCCTGGGTATGAATCGTCCCGGCAGTATTGTTCATAGTTGGGCAAATTTGTCTTAGTTTACTGTTACCGTAGTTTACTGGTTTGTACGGGGTTTTGGTGGCAATCCTATCACGTTCTGGTCCAGGTTATCATTGAATCTTTGCCATTCTGTTTTTTCCTTGCTTAAAGGGCAGCCTGCAGTGGATTTAACATGGATGTCGGATTGGTCAATGTTGAGGTTTATTGTCACAGGACCATAACAATCTTGGCTAAACAAAAAAAAAAAATAAAGAAAAAAAAAAGAAAAAGAAAAAAAAAAAAAAAAAAAAAAAAAAAAAAAAAAAAAAAAAAGAAAAAAAAAAAAAAAAAAACCATGCTTAGAGATGTTTTTTGCTTACAATAGCTAGATCATGGTTGTAACCGCCTCTTCTATGGGGCACTTTAAAATGATGGCGGCAGTGCTTAGGTCGTGAAGTGAGGCGTAAATGCTGACTGTCCTCACCATTCTTCGACCGGCTTTGTCCGTTTTTATTTGTTATTGTAGGCCTCCATTAGACCATAGGATGTTCGTTTGAAAGATGAACGGAAAGGTTCTAGTTACGCATATCGACGAAGTACGAAATTTTTGGACAGATCGATCGGGGATAGAATACCTTAAATTACTGCCGGGTATGTGGCACTGTGAAATTGGCAGTATTACCTTGAAAATTGTGACGGAGTGGCCAAAGTCCCGCAAAATAATTTTGCAGAAATTCAGCAGTCGTAAACGTGAAAGCATGGAAGGATATTCTTAATGGGTGTTGGCTGCACCGATGTGTATGGATATTGCACAGCCTTACGCGGGACGAGGCGAATGGAGTTGAATTTTATATGTTTCACCGTCGGGCCTGGCTATGAACCCATGCTATCCCGTGTTTTTAACATAATTAAGAGGGATAATTACATCAAGATTAGGCTTTTAATTGGACTTTGTTATAATGGCAATAACACTTTCGGTATTATCATAGGTGATTTTAGTGAATATTTAAGGCCCAAACAGAATGTCCTTCATGTCGCGGATTCTAGGAGAAAATATGACAAGATGTGGCTTTTTAAAATATAAAATAAGTGTAAATACCAAGTTTGGCATGTATTTTGGGCATACAACGGGGGAAGGGTGGTTAATTGTTAGTAGGTAACCCTCTTCTGATGATCATACCCTTCCAAAGATATCTTATCATTTAATAGTCTACATTTATATAGTCTAAATTTTGTTTCTTTTTGATATCAATTAGAATTTCTATAGGAAACTTTCCAAGTTTTCCCAACTATAGCACCTCCTAATTTGTAAAGGTATGTTATCATTTTAACCGCGAGGGGAAGGGTGCATAGGCTTATTTTCTTGTTGCAATGAAAATATTAAATATAATTTTTTGGCGATTAAGTTAAAATTTTGTAGCAGTCATTAGTGTAGATAGTTTGTGTGTAAACGTTTCACTGGTGGGCATTTTTATTTTAAAAAAGCTTATGAATCCTTTAATTTCTAATGCGCATCCCTAAAGTTTGCACTCATTAAATGGCAGAAGTCCAATATATAATAAAGTGTGTACAATGCACGCATTAGATATTCAGGGTGTTTTTTTTTTTACCTTGGAGTAAAAAACGGTATGTATTAGTCAAAGGCAAACGAGGCATCACTCGCCCTTAGTCATTATTCCATTCTGGAAACTTTGCATATATATATTTTATATGGATTCTGATTGGCCAATATTTGTACAATCTGATTCATAAACCATTTCTAGTTTTGGGTTTGGTGGCTTAAATGTGAACATTTTGTGATCCCAAATCTCGTCGTGCACTGGCACCGTTACATGTGTACTACTTAACCTAAAATTTTGAGATTTTTTGTTATATCTGAACCGTTAGGTCCTTCGCAAAACGTGTACCTATCTTAAATGCATATGGGTAATTTTGTAAATAGCGGGACAGAAAGTACGGCATCAATGGGCCCCATCGGCCATTTGGAAACAATTGGGCTTAACACAAAACCTGCAATATCAGAATAACTAAAGTTTTGTTGAAAAGCTATTCACATGATACCTATGAACCTTGAATAAAACAGATTGCTTTACTCATGAAATGTACCGTTAAAATAATAGACGTCCTCCTTCGCAATTGTTTTTTTTTTTTAAAAAAAAAACGCGTGTTTTTTTGTTTTTTCAAATTATTTTAATAACGAAAAAATGTTATTAGACCAATTTTTGTCTAAGGTTTTTCCATTTTTATTCAGAAATTTTATACATCGAAATGTGCCAGCCCCAAAACAGATCTTTATTCATTTAGAGAAGGCTTGTTTTTCGCATGCTTATGGTATAATTTTTAACGCCTATCCTGCAGGCTGATGCAAGTCAGATCGGGAAAGCTCCTTCTGGCAAAATTCCGTTTTGAATGGTATGTCATTGTCCTTCTCCTATTCTGGGGCTGGTTTTCCCAACCAAATATTAAAAAAGGATTGGATTGGGCCATATCTTTTCCATGACACCGTGATTTTCTTCCTGGAAAATTAATTTTTCCAGTTCTGCCTCTATAACATCAGTATAGACTTACTTTAAAATTGAAGGGCGTTGTGCGGATCGTCTTAAGGAAAGCATACATTTTGGTCATTCTTTGGTGTAATATTACATTGACCCAGTCCAGTCTCAAGACTTCAAGGCTGATTATAAATGCTGCTTGACTGATAATCCCTATAATCGCTCTATTGAAGTCTTGACACTGGACTAATTCTGTGCAATAGTTACACAGGAGGAATAATCTCGGTTTAGCTATCGGATGAAAGGCTGCATTTTTTCTCAATGCCGTCCTGAAATTTTAGCAATTCAAACCCATAGCTTAAGTTTGTGTTGATACAGATATGTGGTGGCGGGTGTTTGCAAGTGGCAAGGTTCTCTGATCAAGAAGAAAACATGAGACACAAATCGGAACAAGCACCTTTAAATGAAAGACCCAATCGAGGGTTGACAATCAGAAGGACGTAACCTCAGCACTGAAAGAAATAGAAAGAATTTCTTTAATTCTGGCTGTAATACTGCTTTTGAGAAATGTGATGTTTTTTAATATTTTTACTAAGGCAAATCTATTAAGGTTACTCAAAATGTAAACATCGATCGATAAAGCCCAATGGTAATGTAAGCAAACTTATTAAACTTTAGCAAACAAACAAAAAACATTTTTAATTATGAACAGCAGATTAAAGAAATTCTTTAATTTTTCTTTCAGTGCCGAGTTACGTCTTTCTGATGTCAACCCTCAAAATAGACTTTCAAGACCAGTAATTCACAACCTTGAACACACATTGTTTCTTCTATAAATGTTTAATCACTATCTGAAACAAAAAGTGGTCTCTACTGTTCCTTGACGCAACTAATCCTTTTATTATGTGAAAACCACGTAAAAATCTTAAACTGAGACATTGCCAAAAGACGCAATCTACGTCTCTTTTTTGTTCCAGGTTTATTGCATATTTGGAATGCTTACCATGAACAATGAATAATCTTAATACCCTGTCTTTAGGTAATAAAATAGTATTTCAGTCGTGTTACAGAAATCAAGTAGGCTTTTCCTCTAGGATGGATTTTACTGTAGTACGCAGTCCAAACTTAGTTGTTGGTTTTCTTATACTTGCGTGTCCAATAAACCTTTGGAACATTCTTGGTATATGTTCCACAACCAATCATGTGCATATTTAAATAAATATGTATCATAAAAAATACCATGTCCAAATCAAATACTCATTTAGTTAATGTCAACTTCGCACATATTGTTGGAGTACAGGTTAGAAGGGTTTAACAAGGATTTTGATGTCAAATAAAAAACAAGATTAGTTAACATCAGTTTCTTAGCTTCACACTATGCCATGGGGGTAAAATTGTAACTCTTCAATCAGTGTCATAAAATTAACCAATTTTTGAAAAGTTTATTTATGACCCTGGGAATAAGAGTACGGACCTCTGAATATTCAAAGTCATGAAGTGTTCCTAATTATTCTATCTACACCCCAGCATAAACAATTAATACAAATCACTACAATTTGCTTTCACATGTTGAGTACTGGCGCTAGTATTGTCGCTTTCGTCACTGTTGTGGAACTTACAATTATAGGAAGGATTTCCCTTCCCCGAATTTGTTGTACTCATAATTATTAATTATACATTTATATGGCATCTATTATGATAAAAGGCTTTCTCAGGTAGGTGTGTGCCTTGTTTTACGAGCGAAGGATATATGAAACATTGTTATTAGCTCCGAATATTTGCGAAACCTTTTTTCCTCTGTCCATTCTTTACACTGCTACAGGTTATTGTATACGAAGTGCTTCTACCCCGTGAAGCGAGTACGCCCAAATAAAAAAGTTCATCACGGTAGAATTCCGTTTACTAAGCACCGCCCTACATACGCGGGTGTGGGAATGATTAACTTAACTTTTGGCCAATACTAATTCCTTTCAACTTCATATCAGTCAACCGCGAAACTAATTTACATTCAAAGTCTCATTGTTGTAATAATTTTTGCAATGGCAGTTTTCAAATTTCCAATAGACTACAGGAAAGGTCTGAAAACTGTTCGGAGCATAGGCCCTACCCCCAGTTTTTAAAATTGTTTTCTGATGTCAACAGATAGGTTTTTTTTTTTTTTCAGGAATTGACATATAAAATAAATCACCGTGGTAACCTGGACGAGTCCTGATCGGTCCCCAGCCGTGTGTGAACCATTGAGCTAAGAAGTATTACCTTTTGTTGGAATCATCCTGCCTCATCCTCTTTTCTCCTGCCTCTTCTCTTCCCGCTCTATCTGTTTTGTTACAGAACTTTTGTGTCGCAACTTGCAATGGAATTTTTGCAATTGCCGGTATCGGTAATTTCATGGGTACATTCATGTGCTCGTGATCAGTTAATGAGTATTGTGCCAAGTCAACAAGTCGAGAATTAATCCAAGTTTAACAAACCTCCGATTCCAGTGCCAACCCTTGCCTCAAAACGACTCTAACTTCCATCTTTGATCACATTTAAAAATGGCACCATGAGTGTACCTTAAAGATTTCAACAACGGTGTTCTAGCAGTGCGATACACATGAAAAACGCAAAGTTTTCAGTGCCCTCGCGATGATCGCTGGCAAGTCCTTCGCCATTTTCTTTCAGCTGATTGCCCGAGTAGCCAGACGATTTCATACAACTTATGTGATTGGCTGATGAAGCTTAAAAAATCGCTCATCTTCAACCAAACGAACACCGGAAAGTGAACGCTTAGCTGACAGTATTATAGCAATGTTTTAATCTTTTTCTCGTAAATGTGCAACTTCTGCAATTGAACATACCCACAAATTTAATTATAATGTTTTTCAAAAAATATGGTGTAAGAATTTTTTACTTCCCAGTTGTGCGTAGCCCAAATCACAAGTATTCGACATCCATTCTACATTGGTAATATTGCTGTTTGAAATTGCCATGAAGAAAATGAGGTTTGGTGAAATTCCCGAAGATTGAATTGAGGGTGCTTGGAAATCTCTGAGGATGTTTGTAGACAGATGTAACTAGGACAGAGCTGAGCTCAATGGTAAGGACTTCGATGCTGTTGTCATTTGACATTGAGGTTGCTTCTACAATTATTGAATTATGGTTGGTCTAGAAGTTAACTCCTAGAAGTAATACCCCTCAAAAGCACATACCGTACCATAGCGTAATTTGTTTCCACAGATGCTATAAAGTTCCTTTTTACGGGCATCAGTTACTCATACAATAATCCAATCTACAACTTCAACTACCAATTCATGTCAAACAAGTGACAAACTTTCAAACCTATCAGTGCATCTCGAAGTACATGGTCCGTTGACTGCCAAGTTTGCAAAAGACTGCCTGTAAATTATTCCAACTAGGCAATAGTTTTTTAAAGTATTGAAGGCCAACACGGGTCTAAAGCACACATTCCAGCTCCATAACAAAAGCTGACTTCATTGTTTATATGTTTATGATTTTTAATGCCATTTGGTGTGTGCGGTTCGTTTCCAGGCAGCGCCAGATCTCTTTCTGGGGGGGGGAAAAGTGAATATTTTTGGGGCGGCAACAGTGAAATTCTGGGGACCAAACTAATAAAAATGTTTAAGATTTTTTAAAAACCAATTTTGGCACCAAATCGCTTATTTTTTGCCCAAATCGGTGATTTTTGGCCCCAAAATCTCTGTTTCCTTGTCAAAATTTTGTGAGTTTTGGCCCCAAAATCACTGACTTTTGCCAAAAATCTGTAATTTTTCTTTGGGGGGGGGGCGGAAACTGGGTGTAAGAAAAAATTGAGGAGGGGTAAATGCCCTCCCTGGAGATGCTACTGTTCGTTTCTGATTTACCCACATTTTATAAAAATAAAAATAATAAATAAAATTTGGAACAAAAATGTCCCTAAATGCAAGAATGGTACTTGATTTTAAAACAAAAATCATGAATAAAATAGAATTTTTTATATTAAATATATTGTATTTAATCATACTTGAATGTCAAGAAATTTCAAGGAACAAAAATTGAAAGTTTAGCCATAATATAACTAAAAAACAAAAATCTAATTAAAAATGGCGGCCCGCCCCCCCCCCCCCCCCCCCCCCCCCCCCCCCCCCCCCCCCCCCCCATCCCCCATTTTGAATTTTTGGCGCAAACTGGAACTGATTATTCAAGAGTTATTGGAAATGTTTATTGTTAATTTTAATTTATTATTGTTTTGGAGTTTTGTTTTTTTGTTAAATCTTTTAAAACTTATAAAACTGGAATATTGTTCAAAATAAAGCTAAATAAGGTGAAAAAATGGCTCCCATTTTGAAATTGCTGGCTACCCCACCCGCCTTAACATCGAAAAAAAAAATGTACTAATCTTTTCACAACTTCCAAGGGTCTACTCTACAACATGTGAAAGTTTTATCAAATATAGCAAAAAAAATGCAACCTTCCAATATTTCCTAGACTAATAGTATAGAGTATATTCCTATGAGATGACAACTAGTCCAGTATAAAAGAGCTCATCTAATGTTTTGCTGCTAATGACAGAGCTGCAGTACAACGCGGCCGTTTGGTATGGCTGCCAAAACGGAATTGAGGAAGAGCTGATGGTCGACATGTTTGACCTGGGGTCACTGTCGAGACCATTTCATCTTTTAGGGGTGCAAAAGTATGTTTGGGGCAATTTCCACTTCTCAAAGGGAAATGCATATGTTTCATCACATGGTGTAAAGGAAATCAGTTTCATTGTAATGATTTATAGAAAACCTTGAAAATCACAGAGCAAACTAATGTGGTTGTTTTTTTTTTAACTCATTTGTTTGTTTGTTTTGTTCTACTGTGGGATCTCTATTCCTTAGAACTATGAAAATTTGGGCCCTTTTGGGAAATCAACTCGTCACATGTTAGATACAATATTCCACAATCCGCCGCAGTGTAACCCAGAGGGTGTTGTGGAATCAATCCCATGAATCATTGCAATATGCCTATACCGTACTGTACTAACACATGTCATACTTAGGGATAAAAAGTGGTTCCAAATTTCAGAACACCACAGGACATTTCATTATCATGCCAAAAAATTCCCTAAGTACTAAACACTTTTGTAGGCCTAACAGGGCCAATAAAAGGGGGTTTTTCTGTGTTTTTAAGAATAGGGATTTTTTGTGGGATCATATGACCTTTTTGTTGAATTTCCCAATAACTGGGGCATGTGGATTGACCTCAATACGCCTCTGAGTGTAAAACCTGACACCCTACCTTCAGTGATTCCAGAGTTGAAGTAGTCATCTTTTTTCCTCCATTCTCTTGAACTTGTTTTTCACTGACGTCTTACAGGCTCCATGTGTGACACCACCTCCTTCTTGAGATTTCTCACACGGGGGTAAATGAAAATGGTAAACTCTATAAGTTAGTTCCCAAGGTTTTTTTCAGTATTTCAGGATTGACACATAACTACTTTTTTTTGTTTTCTCAATTTTTCTCAGACTCTGGTCACTTATTGAAAAGTAGCATTATCCTTTGAAAATTGAAAGCGCCATCCTCGGGAAACTCTTTGAGTCAGCCTTTAAAAAAAAAAAAAAAAAAAAATGAGACCCATTTGTAAAATAATGATTTTTCCATCCCTAATATGATTACAAAAATGATTACAACACCTGTGGTACTACCCAATTATGAAAACACTACTTACTGTACAAATGATACTGACCCAATTTTGGGTTTGCAGAAAAAAGTTTTTTTCTCTCACCCATGTTTTCAAAAATTTGGCATGCAAAATTAAAATTATGCATAAAATTTATTTATGTAGAATTCAGAACATACAGCTATATTGGTGAATCTATATGCATGCTTTGCAATAATCCTGAGTGTTTAAATGATGTTTAATAAGTTTAAAGTCATTCCCACATGTAAATGGTGCTGGGCTACACCTATTTCCATGCAGTAAAAGCTAGTGGTGGTTAGAGTTATACTGGTAGCTACATGTTTATAACAGGTGAATGTTACAAAGCCAACCTACCTATCCTATTGTTTCCCGCCTGTTATGCCAACAACTGTCTTGACCCTAGTGTCACTTGCTTCGTGATCACCTGTCCCTTCACTCATATTTGATAACTGACTCTCAGTGACCTTTACCTGAGCAAGTGACCCTTGACCTTATTATCATATGAAAGTTCCCATGTTGCATGGCCCAAGTTTATTTTGCAACTGGACTTAAACGTTTCAAATTATGCATTTGATGTTTCGGCCATTGTATAAACTGGACCTCACTATGACCTTTGGTATATGACCCTTGATCTCATCATTTGAAGGTTTCCCAAGGTCCATTTAGGACCCAAGTTTTCTGTAACATTGGGCTTTTTTTGCTTCTCAATGAGGCCAATTTGATGTTTTCAGCTCATTTTAAATAAACTTGACCTCATATGACCTTTGATCCTAGGTACAGGACCATTTAACTCATTCTGAAAGTTCCCAAGGGCATCTATGACCCAATTTCTATAGCAATTTGACTTTTCTTGAATGAGGTCATATGTTTTTCAGCCCATTTTATAATTTGGACCTCATTTGAACTTTGATATTGGTATGTGACCCCTTACCTCATTAACATATGAAGGTCTCCAAGGGACTATGGCCAAATTTCTGTAGAAATTGGACTTTTATTTCTACAAATGAAAACTTTCTCTGAAGCTTTTAATC
>JAMKCH010051245.1:0-10318 GCA_023653785.1 Ophioderma brevispina
TGAATATCCTCAAGGTTCTATTAGAAGGGAGGGGCTCATTAGTGTATTCATCCATGGCCTCTATTGGTTCAGTATGTGTGCACTTCACCTTACCTTTTTGGGGGGGGTGGGGGTGGGGGTTTAGTAGTTACTGCTTTTTTAAAAGAGGGGCAAAGTTAAAAAAAACTTTTGTGGACGGGTGTGACTTATTTGCTTATATATGCACATGTCAGTGAGGTAGCGTAAATAAGAATAAATTACTGGGTGGGCCAAATTATTAATGACCCAAAAAAAGTATGGGAAAAGAATTTACTGGGTGGCAACATTATTTTCCAGAATTTCCTAAACAAAATTGTTATTTATAAAAACAAAACAATAACCGGAAAAGCTTATAGTGTCAACACTTGGTTATATTTTATTTAAACTCTTAAATAATCAATACCATCATCTGTAAACAAGATTTACTCCACGTATACCTATATACAAACATACACAGGACACGGAGGACATTTCCAGAAAAAGTGCAATCCATTTTTCAAACTGTTGTTTTACATACTAGATTGCTTACAAGTATTAATAAATCACAACTGAGTGCATAAGCCCAACTCTGTCTTTATGTATAAAAGATTTAGTATGCTTCTTATGGGGCTGATTAGACAGAAAACAAAGTTCAAAATAATTGTTTTTGTTTTCTTTTCGTTGTTTGGCAATAAACCTTTCAAACGTTCTAGGTAGTTGTTCTACAACCATCCAAATTTAGAGAATTTTATATCCTCAAAAAAAAGCTCTTTGTCCTTTAATGTTGTATTAAAGGGTATGGTGGTATTAAGTGCATAACTAAGAGTATCACTGCCCCAAGAAATCCACATGAGACAGGATTCAATGGGCTCATCATATGTTTTGTGCAGACCTCATGAAAACGTGAAGTAGTCATTAAAGCTTAACAAAAAAATGGGTATTTTCAGATAAGAAGTTGAAGAATTTTAAGTCTTTATGAAGAAAGTATTGAGGTTAGCATTATAATATGATTTTAACTGGTATCAACTTTTTTTCCTACAAATCAAAAAGGAGTTATTATGTGAATTATGTCTAAACTACTCAGGCCAAAAGTTCATTTGTCCTTTTCTGAAAAATAATATTAAATCCAAAGTGGAATTAAGGGCCCGCTAATATTTGGTTTGGTATGAGCTTCCTTCTATTTTAATATACAGTTGTGCATTTTATTTATTTCAGATCAAATTTGTATTGTAAGATGACTTAGTAGTAAATAAGGCTTTCAACTTATTTGGGTATGAAACTGGTGTGTTTGTTCAGATACCTCCATTTCATTATAGAATTTGATTTGATTTGTTTTATTGTTTTTGTTTTGTTGGGGGTTGGGTTTTTTCTTTATTTGTAATTCACAAATTTATTATCTTTTTTATTTGTTTTACAAATTAAATCCACAAGATATTCAACAACAAATTCAACAATACCAAAAAACGGCAAGAAACAAAATCCTAATCCATCCCTCATCGTCGCACGAACACACGCTTTCTGATGTTCACTAAACACCGCTCATTTGACAATTTTCGTAGTGGCAGATTGTAACAATAAAAAAAATATTTTGATACAAAGTACAGTTGCATTTTGGTTTTTGAACTACTTACTTACTGCAAACACTTTCCATTTATTTGACTTTATGTACACTTTGTAGTTAGTGTTCCTGCCACCAAGGCTTATTGCCCCGATTCACAAGGTTTTGTGAACACCACAAGAGCAATTTGCACACAATTCAATCCATAAATATAACTACCTTCAGCATGTCCTTGGTGTTCCTTTAAAAAAGATGGTGATTCTTCATTTAATTAGTATAGAGGCCTTTAGTAAAAAGTTTGTCACCTACCCTGAATACCATAATTGTTTACTTTTCACTATTTTATTAGCATTTTCATTAAAGGTCCATTGGCCCGATCGCTAATAGCCTGCTCCCCAGAGCTCCCAGATTTAACCGGAAGTTGTCAAAATTTTTATAAAATTCAACAAGAAAGAAAAGCTCCTATTTTCTTATTTAACCCTGTGAAATCTTAGAGCCAAAGATGTTTTGGTTTGGAAAGTTTATGACGAAATGTGACCCATTCTTGTGTCGAGCCAATATTAATTTACCACAGTACTCTATGGGCCTACAACATCACGTTTTTAGCTCTCGCCAGTCAAACGGTTTGAAATATTGGCGGCGAACTTTAACAAGATGGGGTTTTTGGGAGTGAGGGCCAATCTAATCAATATGAAACTAACTTCATATCTTAAATCGTGGACGGACCATCCCCCGTAATTTAACTGAAATACTGCAACTTCATATTTTTGGGCCAGATAATTTACTGGGTGGGTCAAATAATTAACTGGGTGGGCCATTTTGGTCATTGTGGGCAGACTGATTTACTTGGGGTGGGCCAAATAATTAACTGGGTTGGGCCCATTGCCCACCCATTTCTATGTTATTTACCTCCCTGGCATATGTATGTACTAACTTCACCTTAATCTATTTCAGTCTGTGACGTCCAGGTTATATTCGCCTACTGAAGACCTCCCGGATTTCATTTATCGCACATTCGGACAGCTATTTAATTTTGGTATGCCATCATCACTCTAACATTGTTGTATGTGTTATAGTAAGGTTCACGCCATTATCCTTTTTTTAGACTGGTTCCACTTCCAGGGTTGTCCGCCCGGGAATCTCCCTCTAGAGGGGACGGTCGATATAACCCAGGGAAGTGTGTAAATTATTATTTTATTGTTGAGTGCTTTACGGTTAATTCGCCGTAAGGAATTGACAAGCTTTCCGGTAAATGTTTAACGCTGGAAAAATTTATAGCAGGGTAGTAAATTCGACCTTAGCCAGTTTTGCTTGTTTAGTTTGCAATCTTGCTTATATATGATGATGTAACTGAAGTGCTGATTGATACCTTGATTAAGGATGTTGAACCTTAATAAATCTTATCTGTATTGCCAACATGTGCGGCACCTAAGTTTTTGTGTGTTGCCTCGATTCTCTGTCTGTGGGTAATAAAGTTTTCTGACGTTCATCGGCAGACACACGGTTCCCCTGCAGAGGGAGAAAAATGGTGTATTTCCTGACTTCCGGTCCTGTCATACGCTTAGGTAAAGGTTTGTTTTTCCGGTATGGTTTTTGCGGCCAATGAGGGTGCGCGGTTCAGCCGCTTTGGCTTCGGGCTGCCCAAGTTCCGCCAGTACATGTTGGCCGTACATCAGATAGGACGTTATTTCTTTCCCTCCCGCCTCCCCTTTAGGGATTAATCCAAAAAACATCTAAATTTTTTAAGATTTCTAATTTCTGTTTTTCAGCAGTTCAGCGTGCAGAGTATGTCAGCCATTCCAATGTAGTTTTTTAATTATTTTGGCTTTCCTCGCTTTTCATAAATTTATTTTAGAGGTGGCGGTTTGAACTTCATTGCTTATTATATGCACATGGATTACTAACTTCACAGTTAAATCTTATTTCAGTCTGTGACTCAGGTGATCTGCGCCCTACTGAAGACATCCCAGGTCATTTATCGCCTCGGACAGCTATTGATTAATATTGTATGCAACAATTCACTCTACATTGTTGTATGTGTTATATAAGGTTCAGCCATTATTCCTTTAGATGGTTCCAGGTTGTCCGCCCGGGAATATCCCTTAGGGGGGGTTCGTCTACCCTAGGGTTAAAGTGTGTAAATATATTATTGATTGTTGAGAAGGCTTTACGGTTAATTCGACGTAAGGAATTACAAGTTTCCGCGTAAATGTTTACGGCTGGAAAATTCTATAGCAGGGTAGTAAATTCGCCCTAGCCAGTTTTGCTTTGTTTAGTTTGCATCTTGTAGATATTGATGATGTAAAACTGATAGTGGCTGATACCTTTTGATTACGATGTTGAACCGTATAAAATCTTATATGATGCCACATGTCGGCCCACCTAAGTTTTTGTGTGTTGCCTCGATTCTCTGTCTGTGGGTAATAAGTGTTCTGACGTTCATCGGCAGACAACTGGTTTACCCCCGGCAGAGAAAAAATGGTTTATTCCGGACAGAGTCAATGTCATCGTAGGTTTGTGTTTTTCCGGTCTGGTTTTTGGGCCAATGAGGTGCGTCGTTTCAAGCCGGTTTGGCTTCGGTGCTGCCCAGTTCCGCCATGACACTGGTGGCTCGCTACATCAGATTAGGACGTTATTTCTTTCCCACCCGCCTCACCCGTTTTAGGGGGCTTAACCAACATCTAAATTTTTAACAGATTTCCTATATTTCTGTATTTCAGCAGCCAGCTTGTGCAGAGTTATGTCACGCTTTCCAATGTAGTTTTTTTCAATTATTTTGGATTTCCTCGCTTTTCATTTAAATTTAATTTTATAAGGCGGGCGGGTTTGACTTCATTTCTTATTATTGCACATGTATTTACTAACTTCACATTAAATCTTATTTCAGTCTGTGACTTCAGGTTATATTCGCCTGCCTGAAGACCTCCCAGGGTTCATTTTCCCTCGGAGCACTATTTAATTATATCTGTATGCACCAACACCTACATTGTGTGTAGTTTTACATAATGTTCAGCCATTATCCTTAGACTGGTTCCAGGGTTTGTCCCGCCCGGGAATCTCCCTTCGGGGGGTTCGGTCTACCCTAGGGTAAAGTGTGTAAATTATTATTGATTGTTGAGTAAGCTTTACGGTTAATTCGCCGTAAGGAATTGACAAGCTTTCCGGTAAATGTTTAACGCTGGAAAAATTTATAGGCAGGGTATAAATTCGGCCCTACGCCAGCGTTTGCCTTTTGTTAGTTTTGCAATTCTTTCTTGCTTCTATATTGATGATATACTGATAGTGCCTGATATACCTTTGATTACTGATGTTGAACCTTAATAAATCCTATCTGATGATTGCCAACATGTTTCGGCAAACCTAAGTTTTTGTGTGTTGCTCGATTCTCTGTCTGTGGGTAATAAAGTTTTCTGACGTTTCAATCGGCCAGCAACTGGTTTACCCCGGCAGAGAAAAAGGTTTATTCCTGACCGTCGGTCATGTCTCGCTAGTCGTGTTTTTCCGGTCCGGGTATTTGGCCAATGAAGGTGCTCGTTTCAAGCAATCAAGCGATTTGGCTTCGGGCTGCCCGTTTCCGCCATTACACAACTGTTGGCCGTCCATCATATATGACGGTATTTTGCTTTCCCACCCACCCGCCTCACACCCTTTTTTAGGGCTTATCCTAATTCCATCATCTAATTTTTTACAGATTTCCTTCTATATTTCTGTATTTTCAGCAGTTCAGCTTGTGCAGAGTTTTGTCAGCCCTTCCAATGTAGTTTTTCATTATTTTTGGGATTTCCCCTTTTCCTTCCTCCTTTTTCATTAATTTATTTTTATAAGGCGGCGGGTTTGACTTCATTTGCTTATTATATGCACATGTATTTACTAACGTCACTGAAATCTTATTTTAGTCTGTGACTTCCAGGTTATATTCGCCTACTGAAGACCTGCCAGGTTCATTTATCGCCTCGGGCAGCATATTTATATATATTGTAATGACAACCACACTCTACCATTGTTGTATGTGTTAATAAGTTCAGCCATGAGCCTTAGACTGGTTCCAGTGTTGTCCGCCCGGGAATCTCCCTCTAGGGGGGGTCGGTCTACCCTAGGGTAAAGTGTGGGTAAATTTATTATTTGATTGTTTGATGAAGCCTTTATACGTTAATTCGAATTCGCCGTAAGGAATTGACAAGCTTTCCGGTAAATGTTTAACGCTGGACAATTTATACAGGGTATTAAATATTCGCACTATCACGTTTGCTTTGTTTAGTTTGTCAATCTTGGTATATATTGATGATTAACTGATAGTGGCTGATACCTTGATTTCTGGTGTTGAACCTTAATAAATCTTATCTGATGCCAACATGTGCGGCACCTAAGTTTTTTGTTGTTGCTTCGATTCTCTGTCTGTGGGTAATTGGTTATGTTTAAAGACGACTCCAAGGTCTAATTTTTTTTAAACATGACTAAATCGGAAGCCACAACTCGTGAAATCCTGTTGATGAAGAACACGGAGTGTAATGACGTCAAATGACACACGGTATTTTTAATTTCGTTAGGGGCTGTTCACCTACACATCGACAAACTCAGACACCGACGCGATAATAAGGATCACTACAACTTGGGGTGATCACTACACTTGATGGAATCCCACACACAGTGATTTAGGTATATAAGATGTTAAGAGTACCAACCGCATCCACATTATGATTTCAAATTTCTGTGTTTCATTCAAGAATTTACGGAATGCTTAACCATGTGTTTGAAACTTTTAAAATTTTAAACACCTTTATACTTATGATCTAAACGTGTGTAATTTCTTAACAATAAAATGTTGTAAAGCAAAATTAAATACCTTGCTGCAAATTTCGAAGATATTATTCAATATTTTGTTATCTTCGAAGATTGGATTTACATAACAGGAAACCCTTTAAATTGTATTTATTTTCCACGATTCAATTTGAACATTAAATTTATAATAATTATTAAGTTTTTTATTTTTTTCAGATATTTGAAAATACTAATCAAACCACACGATAAAAACAACATTCGGTGTACACCCTTTTCTAAATACTGAGTTTTCCCCACCTGTCCTCTGTTGTTTCGCCCTAAGTTTACTGATGTAAATTTTCTTATTTTTCTTCGCAAAATGTTGGGTTTAACCATTTTTTCATGGTACTGACACCCAAATTTGCCCAATAACGTGTTATAAGCTAAATACATAAAGAATTTCTTCTTAGAGAAATCCCTAAACTTACTACCGCTCCACTTTCAACACGTTTGTGTATTAATATCTCTATTTAAATGTAAGGACGGGAGGGACATGTGGGAATACATTTCAATTACAGTCGTTTCAGTTCTGTCTTCTCTGGTTGGTATACCTGAACATTAATTGATCGCATTACTTTTGCTCAATGAAATTCGGAACTCTGTTTTTAATTTAAGGAGTGTTAGCGCGCAGGTGCATTTGTCCGCCCCGTTGTGTGTGAGGATTAAATCAAGTCTTGGGATATTGGCGGGTGGTTGGGTTGGTCCGTCTGTCAGTCATGGGTGGGGGTCCGTTCTGAAAAAAATAGTATAAGAATTAAATAAATTTCAATTGTATTCGGAAAAAAAAGAAAATAATGCATTTTTTAAACAATATGTTTTTCATGTGGTATTTTTTGAGAGATGATCTTGGAGTGTGCAATGATGACCTTTGTAGTCATGGTGATCGTAATCTGCAAATGGATTGAAACCATGGCCTGGTGTGGCCGCATGCCCGCATCCTGGCTTGATCTGCATAAGACGTTTTTTTAGGACTTACGCAGTTTTGTGGGATTTATAATAATCAAGCACAGGTCTTATATATACATCCCTGTCATCCATTCTTCCAGGCAGTGTACTGCCCCGAACTTGGTAGGGGGGGGGGTAGGGTATGAGCGCTTTGGTCCCGGGAACCCTCTCTCCCTCTCTCTCCCTCCATTGGATACTGTCATGGCATTTTGTGTGGATGTTGTCGTTGCTTCATCTACCTATGTAACCCATGCATTATTTCTTTTTTGAGCTGGAACAGTTTATGCGAGGTGACGAGCACAACGTGCAAATTAAATGCCTCTCCTTTACCTTACTTTACGTAATGGAGAGTGTGCCTAGCTGTTTAGGGTGCTTGCTCTGTGCGCAAATTTAACGCATCAAATTCCCGGGTTCGAATCCGGTGGGGCGTGGCACTTGCTGGGATGTATTCGGGTACTATCAATTCTGTGATTGATCTATATACCAGCTATTTGATTAAATACAGATTAACGCTCTCCTCCATGTTCACTTTGAATTGGGCAAATTGGATCATGAAAGCATCCCGTCCCTTCAGGTGACGTTAAGCCTTCGGTCCGTGTACAAGAGTCACACTGTCACGTACATCGCAGTCAGGTCGAATAAGAGTAGGGTAGCAAACCCCTGATGTTCCCAATCCGCCCACCTCAAATACGGGCCATGTTAGGAGCGTCCGTATTCATGATACCGCGGCCCCGGATCAGCACCTAGCTGAATAATCCTGACACAACCACAAGCCATTACCACTGACTTGTGGATACGAGGGCAAAACAAAGAATGGAAACCATAAGATAGGGCTTTCAAGCTAGAAACTCTTAAGAGAAAGCAAGCTCCATGCAAGGATGACCGGTCACGGGAACCGAGCTTTGTGGGTGTGGCTTGTCTCTGTCTGGTAGTCCTTCCACTGGGGGATTATGGCCGTGCGACTAACTACCAACTACCAAACTTATTGTTTTCTTGTAACCAAATGTATAGTCACTCGTAGAAGCCTCTTGATAAACCGAGTCCAGTGCCTTCTTGATTTCCTTATTTTGTCAGCCCAAGGAATTCAAGCACGTCCCCAGAGTCTGGTTAGCGAATCAATCTGGAACCCCCCTACTTCTACAGGGAAGTATTTCAGCTCCCATCCATCTTCTTGTACTTCTTGCACTTCTTTCGATGGTTTTCTTGTTGGCCATATTTGGTGACATCTGGTCCCTCCGGTGACGTGTGAATATTTCTTCTGGTGGGAATATGAACGTGGGCGTTTTCGGATCCACACCACAGTCCATCTTCAACGTTTGGATACATTCCCCTGCTTCTTTTCTCCCATCTCCCAGCCAGGAAATGTTTGTCATAGTGAGATTGCCCTTGTCTGACCTTAAGGCTATGGCAGTCTTTATTTGCTCGTCGTCATCTCCTCTTTTTTGATGGTGTTCTTGCACAATGGGATTGCTGACCCTAACTGACGAGGACTCTGTTCATGGTCTCCACAGTAGAACCTTCTTATCGTAATGAGTACTGGCAGTGAAATAAAATGCATCATTGTTATATCCACACAGAGCAACACAGCCCAAGAGCATGTTTATCCATGTCTTCCAGATTGGATTCCTGTAGCAAGTGTATCCTTGTAGTGTTTAGGTAGAATCAGCATTTCTGGTGACCAGATGTACATTTGCATTGCCGTCTCCCAACTAGGCCCATTACCTTATGGGCCTTACTGTACATGGTAACCAACATCTGTTCCCTCTGACCTTCTTTTTCATCTTTCACACTTGTAGACAGGGTATTTCGCTGTTCTTCTTTCGTTTTGCCACTGGCAATGCGTTCCCAGACTTGGGTGTAACCAAGGGCCATTAGTGCTATGCTGCCCCTTTGCAAAGTTGTTTTGCTGTTTGTTTGTTTGTTCATTTTCTTGTTCTAATAGTTTGCTTGTTTGTAACATCCGTAAAATTGAATGATTATATCCAATACAATTAATTTGTCCTGAGTTTCACCGCTAAGGTAACAGTCAGTATGAAATAAGTCTAACTTTTGAAGAAAAAAATACTGCGCATACCCGACTAAAAGTATATATGCACGACCAAGGTTCACATTGTATGAGTTTGGCCCTGTAAATCGCACGAAATCAGAGAAAAAAAACACTGTTGGGTAAAGTCGTCTTAGGGGTGTCACTTTTAAATTTAGAATTGCGATCAAGCCCAGGTCGATACTAGTGAACTTGGTAATCGCCTAACAAATGATACAGAAGTAAAATATTAGAAAATACTGAATCTTATTTAATGGCAAAAATGACCAAAAGTGGGATTGCTATCAATGCCCGCCGGGGTGGAAGTAATCATAGTCCGGCCAGGGATCATAGTCTTTGTTTTTTGTGTGGGTGTTTCTGTTTTGCGGCTCCATAGACCGACAACGGAATAAAAACGTAACCGAATGTTATGTGAGAGTCATTGAATCGTTGCCCTATTGTTTCGCATTGGCCCGGACTGTTGAGCTCGGTGGACTATATCGCCTGCCACACCCTGGTCTAACGAAAACCTCCCAAAATGTGTAAGACACAACACTCCGCCGTACACGCTGCAAGCAATCTGAATATTCCGTTTTACAACACGACTCCCTAATACAACCTTAACCATAATTGCCCACTATGCCCTGTTCTTAGCTAATTCCAATTTGTTGTGCTTCAAGCTCGTTTTGTTTCCTTTTTGTCTGCCTGCTTGTGGAATTTTTGTTTTGTTTTGACATCAGTTAAGTTTTATTTTCACCATCTTATACATAGTCTCAATAAGCAGACAACTACTTTTTGAGGACTGCATGACTCGAAGAGCACTCACTCTGATTTCTGTATCATTGCAATTGCAGATAATGTAGAATGTGTTCTACTCGGGTCTCTCACTATAGACATCATTATAAATCGGAATGACTGAAAAATACTTAAAGTGTAAAATGGACTGGATAGACCGATTCAAAGCACGAGATTGTTCC
>JAMKCH010051246.1:0-11114 GCA_023653785.1 Ophioderma brevispina
TATAAATTACTAGTAATAGTTACAATTCCAAAATGAGGGATTTCAGAATTAAAAACCGTACATCGATATTTTGCCGTCAAACTAGTCCTTCAGAATTGACGACAAAATCAAGTTTTTTTTCTTTCACATATATTTCTGGTGCAGTTTTGGAATTAAAGGCTGATTCAGAGATTTTGAAATATAATATTTTGGTGTAATAATTAAAAATTCTCATCTAAATCTAAAGATAGTCACCTAAAATGCTTTATTCCAAAGTCTGAGCAGATTCGGATTTTTCGTTTTCATGCAGTATCCATTTATGCACATATAACAGTGCCATAGGATACCGTGTAAAATGAAAATTCCAGATCTGGGATTTATAACCAAGTTATGATTTTCTATATGAAGGACTTCGATTTGACCTTAGTTATTTCACATAATGATTAGTACAAACATAATGTATATGTAAAAAGCAGGATTTGTTTGAAAAATGAGTGCGCCCTCATCGGGAATTCTTTGAGTCAGCCTTTAAATCTGATGATGATATTGTCCGGAACTGTGTTGTTCATTCATGTGGTATTCGGATCTTCAATGTTAAATAATCTCCTATGAAGATTGTAAAACCTCGTAATCATAACATTGAACAATTCAATACTCAATGATCGTTTTCGTGCAGTTCCTGTCGATTGTAATGATCCCGATACACTTTGCAATTATTATGA
Source organism: Ophioderma brevispina (assembly GCA_023653785.1). NCBI lineage: Eukaryota > Metazoa > Echinodermata > Ophiuroidea > Amphilepidida > Ophiodermatidae > Ophioderma > Ophioderma brevispina. The sequence goes on from JAMKCH010051246.1 coordinate 702, forward strand.
GACCCTTACATTTTCTGTTCTGGACGGACTTTGCCCTGTTGTCACCAAGGAGCATACCAACGGGACTCGACTTCCTTGGTATAATAGTAAGGCCCATCAGGAGAGGCGGGTCCGAAGTCGTCTTGAGCGCAGATGGTGCAAATCACTTTATGATGATGACTAGATCTCGGTTATTGTTCAGAAAGACAAACTCAGTAAACTCATTGTTGATGCTAAACGTGACTTTTTACTTATACATTTCTTTGTTGTAGTACTAAGGATATGTTCATAACACTAAAGTCTTTCGAAGTCAATGGGTTTACTCAGCGCTAACTCTGACGTTGATATTGGCAATGATCTCGTTCTTCTTATTGAGTGGGTGAAAACGCAGTACACACTGCAAATACTACGTGAATAAAAAAAATGTGCAAGGATTAAAGATGATCTTGACCTTAATGCAATCACTATATCATAGATTTGTTGTTGTTTTTATAAAACACATCTAGTATGCTTCCAAATGTTGAAAAAATGAAAGAAATCGATTGAATAATAAGCCAAATATTACCAAATTTGTAAGCACACCCCTTTTTTCGCCATTCCTATGGGATTTACACACATTAAACTTGTGTTTGTGAGAATGTACAATATCAATATCATGATGCCTTTGTCAACTTAATGCTACATTTTCTTGATTATTATCAACTACGGATTAATCAATGAATTTATTTATACCAATGTGCCAACTGATATGACGAATCCAAACACCAAATCACCTGTTGCAGAGCACGAAAACAAGATCTTCCCATTGTTTAGGATATTGCAAAGAGTTTAGTCCCTTTAATTGGCATAACTTGTATCTATACCTGGATTACAGTAGTAGTGTTGAAACCCTTTTCATTTACACATCAGGATTAATTGGGTGAGATTTTGTGTGAACATGAAATTATTTTTGAAGATCAATGAAGGAGATTATGGCTATTCATAGATCAATTAAACAAAATTGCATGGGTCATCATTACTTTCATAATGCTATGCCCCGTATATCGTACATTGACGTATTCTTGCTTAACTGTGTAATTCCCATTGGAATGGAGGAAAAAGGGTGTGCTTACAAAATTGGTCATATCTGGCTTATTTTTTAATTATTTTCTTTCATTTTTTCAACATTTGGAAGTATATTAGATTTGCTTTATTAAAACAACAACAAATCTATGATTCAGTGACTTTATCAAGGTCAAGGTCATCTGCAACCGTTGCACAATTTTTTTTATTCACGTAGTATATAGTGGTAAATGTTGCCAAAAAGTTAAAAAACATTACCCTTAATGTGTATTCCACAGTTATTGAAAGAACACAACAGTCCAACCACACACATCATCATCCGTACTAACAGATACATCTTCATCCGCTAGATATTATTACGTTACCAATATATCTAAACATTGGAATTAATCACAAGCAATCAAGCGGTCCCGGGTGCATCATCATTGTGCAATAAACCCCATTAACCCATCGACGTATGAGGCCTTTGACCTTTGCATTGTTTACCTTTTAATGAGCAATTAATTACATTGGCTGTTAGCTGAGAGTTTCGGGGGTTTCATGTTAAAGAAAATTCTAAAATATTGAAAACACTTCGGGGTGGTAAATTTTGGAAGCTGCGAGGTTTAACCAGTGACAGATGGGCTCAATGAAAATACGTTTTCTCATGAGCCGATGTTATGAATCTTCGTTGATTTATTTTGTCATGTGTGAATAAATTAGTTTTATACGTAAGCCCAGATTGACTGCGCAAGCAAACTCGGACTTTAAAAAATTAAAATATGCAGGGGTGTAGGTCAAGAAATCCTTTATTTAAAAATCCAGACCGTGAGCTCAAGGTTATAACTGGATTTTGGTCATTTGGAGATAAGGACACAAAAAAAAGCTTCCCTTTGAGGTTAGTGTGAGAGACCTGCTCCTGGAGCATGGTTGGTCCAAAACTACAGCTAGTGCAAGAAAGTGGTTTCTGACCTACAAAAATTGCAACAGAAACAATATTTGTGTTTTCAAACTTGTCACAGAATAATGTGTCAAAAGTCTAGAAAAATCAACAATGGGGAACATGTAAAAATTGGGGGAAGATTGTGTACAGGGTTCAAAAGTCTTATTGTTTTGTAACCTACACCAACTAATTCATTTGGTCATGAGAATTAAAAGGTACAGTCATTACGGTTATTAGTTTCAGGATTATAGGCTCATAACGGTTCAAGGTCATCTTGGGGTAGTTCTTTTAGAGTGCTCTGATTTTGACGAAACGAATCTCAAATTATTTGTCTGGCTATATCGCATAACAGAAATGCATATTTGCTCTACATTGATATTTTAGTATGTAAATTAAATGGTAAGTATTAATGGTCCCATAGGATATGTATAGATCATCGTTAAATTTTGACCTCTAATTACGTGAACAAATGGTGAAATGAGTGCAAGTATTATATTTCCTGGTATTTTGGGACTATATGAAGAATTTGGGACCACTTTGAAAAGAACGGAAGCATTCTAAAATGTTACCCCAGGATGACCTTGAACCTTTATTGCCCTATAACTATAACCCACAGGTTCGGCAAACTATACATTTTTTTATCTTTAGAATATGTTAAAATGTTGGTATAATTTCAGTACAATTATACCTACTTTATATTTCACCCCTGTACACTACAAACCTTGCCTCCCTGCAAATACATGTTCCGCGCTACTTATACTTCTAGACTTTTGATGTATTCTCTCATCATTTCAAAGTATAACAACACCAAAATTGTTTCCGTTGCAATGGTTTTTAGGTTAAATCATTATTTTATTTAAATATCTTGCACTAAGCGTGCAAATAGGTGAAACCACCCTCACGCAGATGAGAACACAACTGAACACGCAAATTGCAGACCGATCATACCGAAGAACTTTCCCAGGTCTTTTCAGATAAAATGTATCCAAAAAATACGGGGTCATTCGGTACACAAGCGGAATAAAATGGGGTCATCCAGTATGAAACTTTAAGGGGGCCAATGATGTTAAAACCTGAAATTAAAATAGGAGATGTCTCTTTTCCAGAGTTCAAACTGCCATGGAATTATAAAATTGCTGCCATGAAATTATAAATTTGTTAAAAATGCGCACGTAGGCTGCGAAAATTTTGAATTTTGGTGTTCAAATTCTTTTAAAAAAGTGGATAATTGTATGCAAACTTGTGATAAAAGTGGATAGCAGGAAAGAATAAAACGGGGGTCATTAAGTATTGGAACCTTTTAAAAAAGGGGATCTTTGGGTGAATAGCCCTGAGTAACTAGGTAGACAGCAGCATAAAAAGGCGGCAAGCATTCTAGACGTCACAAAAGTCAACATCTCACAGACCGTGACTACGCAGTTCTAACAGGGGAGGAATGTGCTGCCAAGATCTACTACAAATCATCATTTGAGAAAGCTGCAGATAAAGTCAGCCAACATCTAATGCCAAAGAGCGATGGAATACTTACCGTCAATGGAAGAGAATCATCAACCATCTGCACTACCACGGACCCAACTCCAAAAAGTTAGACCTCAAGTACCTCGTCCTATGTTGGACAGAAGAAAGACTCAAGAGTTAAAGGACCGTGGCCTGGTCGCTCATAGCATCTTCCCATACTCCAGATTTTAACATTTTGGATTGAAGAGAAAACTACTATTTTCTCATTACCCTGTGAAATTAGGGCTAAAGGATAATTTGGTTTGGAAGTTATGAGCGAAAATGGACCATTTTGGCGACCGACATGAATGTTACACATAGGGCTTAGAAGATCATTCTTTTTAAGCTTCCATGAAATTGGCGTGAAATATCAGCTCAAAAACTCTACAGATGGGGTTTAGAGGTGGAAGACCATCAATCAAGATGAAACTTTATTTACTTCATTCGGGTCGTCACCTTCTAATATATGCATATACCCCCAAATAAGGCAAAACTGGCACATAGGTTTTAATGTGTAATACTAATTCTTTCCATTTGTCCAAAACTTTTTTAATTATGTTAATTCAATAAAGTGACAGTAATGGTCTATTAATTGCAGTCTCCACACTTCGTTATTTAACACTAACTGCATAAGGGGTTGCCACTTCCGTATGGCATAACGGGGGGGGGGGAGGAGTGGGGGTTTTTAGGGGACCCCCTAATATAACCCTTCCCAAAGGAATCTTTAGATGAAATCCACACAGTTGAAGGCTTCAAAGACATCAACAATAAAGAACATAAAAAAACTAACGAAAGTTGTTACAGTTAAAAAAAATTAGGGGCAAAACATTGATTATTTTTAATTTCGCCGTCAAATGTGCCGCAAAAAAGACACTAATTGTTTCTGCATTTTCAACGGCACTGCTTCGCCTTAGACTTGTGCTGATTGCTTAATTGGTGAAGAATGAACTATATTTACCATAAAAGCACAAACATAAATGTCTTCATGCCATTTTATATTTTTAGGTAGGGTTACTTGTATAATTACCATAGGTTCCTACAGTCAAACGCACATGATGGATATGAAAATATTATGCTCCAATGGCTACTATACTTTGCAAGATTTTTTAAAATTTAATAATTTCTTTGTTTATGTCAATAGGTGTATGACAGGTGAAAATCAGAATCACAGTAACTCTTAATAAGATTTTTCATTTTTTGTATGGGCACTTCCGTTAGTGCATAGGGGGGGGGGCTACTAGGTACCCATGCTAATTAAGGCAAAAACGACGCGGATTGGATTGTTTTGATTTTTTTTTTTGAACCAATGCAATTCTCGCAATAAAAGTTAGACAAATACAAAAAATATAATAAACCAAATATATTGCAGCGTTAAAAGTCACGGCTGAAAAAACTAAAATTGGGGGGTACCTAGGCACCCCCCCCCTTTATGCAGGTTACGTGTAAACTAGTTTACAGGAAATAAATTTAATTGACATGGAATGAGGTATAATAAATGTTAAACTGTAATTGACCAATTCGATTATTTATTCTTTGTTTAATTTTAAATCCAAAATCAAGCCAAATTTGATTAACGACTTCGGGACAGTCATTAACTACACGATCCAATGATCAACATATAGGTTCATGATCTTTCTCTACAAGAATTGTATATAAGTTGCTTTTGAAATTTTGGAAATGGTTGTGAACATTTTCTTAATGTTTCGTTAAATTTTAAATGATTGTCTCGGTTGTAAGATCAATTTCATGTTTGCAAGAATTTTTTCCATTCATTTGGCAACGCTTTTTTTAACTTTGTAAATAAAACATGGTACAGGACATTTACCTTCTGAAAGTTCTACCACGTTAATCAATCTATTATTTACAAGTTATATTTAACTAAAGTACATATAGTAGACCTTTTCCATTTCTCAAAAAGGAGCAAGTTAGTACCAAATTTGATTGTCACTATTATACATGATTTATTTTGTAGGATTTCACTAGTTGAAGTATGACCGTTGAGTACAATCTCTCTCTTTAGCAAAAACCAGAGTCTCAGAAATCTTGATGAAATAAGTTTGGATGTGTATTTCTTAGTTATTTTATTTACATCTTTAGGCTTGCAATTCAATCTTAACAAGAGAAATCTAACTCCCTCTAGCAGTCAAACCAGTAGTTGCAATTTTCTTTGAATACAGTTTCATCACAACTGTGATATTCTAGAGATCCATCTTATCTTTAGGGCAGGTATATGACATTCCAAGTCTATCATTTTAAGAACGCCATATTCCATGTAACCCGGTTATTAGGTGTTCTTTTACCTTTTCTTTTTGGAACCCCATAAAATTGAAATTAAAAATTCTATTTGCTTCATTTAATTAAATACGTGGAACATGTTTTATCGAAGCATGTATAATAGCTGTGAAATACCCAGGTCTTTGACCAATGTTATTACCAAAGTATGTCAATTTCTTGATTCCACCCTTAAGAAACTTTTCAGTTTTGTCAATCTATGTTGACCAAGTAAGTTTTATCTGATTATTATTTGTTTTTGAGAAATATGTTCCCAAAATTGACTGGCTTTTCGGACCCCTAATTTGGAACAATAAACAGTAGGACCGTTGTTGGCCTACCATAGTCCTTCTGTTTTTTTCTTTGTTGATAACTTACCAGATATTTCACTAAAGTGGTCTATTGAACCAACACATTTAAAAACGAATCATCACTGACCTTATAGTGGTATCATCAGCTAATGTACCAATTTTACAGCTGATCATTACAAACTTTATTCCATGTATGCACTGTCTGGTTTGATTAAATTTAAATGCCAACATTTCACGCTATAATAAATAAGAGTGCCGATAAAGGACACCTTTGACGTATGCCCTCTTTGTTTTGGAAATGATTTCTGACAATAAACCGTTCATTGAAACACAACTATTAATATTAAAAACAAAGTATTTACCCAACGGTCGAAATTGTACCCCAACCCATTTAATGCAAACGTTTTTAAAAGAAAACTAGTTTCTAGTGTATCAAACGCTTTTCGAAAATCAATAAAAAACCACCCATCTTGGTTATATTTCATTACACATATCGATCACGTTCCATGATACGTTAGATTTTTCCACTAAAACAGACTTTTATGTTTCCTGTTTGTTCTGCCGGTTTATTAGTTTGTCAACGTACTTTCGGAATCTTAGAGCGAGCGACCATAGTACAATGTTGTAATCATAATTAAGAGTCCGATATCGGTCGCCAGTTGTTAGATTAGCATGGTCTCCCTTATTATACACGAATGTTAATATTCTAGGCGTGTGTAAAGGAAAGGTCACCATTTCGAAACCCATCGTTAATCGATCAATCATAATTTTTTATATCACCCCAAAAGCTTTGTAGAATTCGGGTGTTAGGCCGTCCGAGCCGGAAGAATTTGTTGTTTGTTAGTTGTTAAAGCTTGCGACATTCGTTATAGAAAGTTCACCTTCACAAAGCAGTGAATCATTTAATCGAAAACAATTTGCGTTTAAGGGTCTTGTAAATAATGAAGATACGAGTTTGAATCAACATTTGGGAACTAGATAATTCAGTATAGTATTTTACTATTCTTCTAGAATAGTACTGGATTGTTTACCGTTCAGGTTTTAAATATATATTACCTTTTTAAGCTCCTTTACTTTTTTCAAACCAAATGAATACTTCGGGTTCCTTTTACTTCTTCATGCATTTCATTCTGATCTAATGTATCGCACCCTTAGTTTTGTTGCTGATAGTTTCTAGTTTTGTTTACTTTTCAATTTAAGTTTTCGCATATGTTTTGGGATACATTTCCCATTTACGTCCAAGATCTTGTACAATATTCTCAAATTCATCAATTTCTTTACTCTGATTCTTCATTTTACTTATTACAGTAATTAAGGGTAAAATTTTAATCTAATTTCAAAGCTTCACATGTTAATTGTTGTGAAAGTGGTAACTTTCTTGCCCCTCTTGAGTTTATGAATTACCATTTGATTCTTTCTTTCTCATCAGAGATTAAGAAGAATTAAATGTCCAGTAGCTAGAACCTTGTTTACCCTTGATACCGACAGTTTAAGATATTGCATGTGAGTCTGTTTTAAGTGCTGGTTCGTATTTCAGAGATATAATGTGATAGTTCATATTGTATAAAAATAATCAAGTCGGAGGCTCTATTTAAAGATACGCCTCCAGGTAAATTGTCTCTTATCAGGGTTCTTTTTTCTCCATATATCTATGAGTACGAAAGCTTTTTACTAATTTACACAACTGGTTACATTTCGTATAATTACCTTTTCCATTTAGTGGTGTCACATCTTTATTTTGCACACAGTTAAAGTCTCCACCTATTATGACATTATATCGCGTTCTTCTAATCCCAATTTTGAGTCGTGTATAGAAGGCTTCTTCTGTGAGGAATTGTTGGCGCAGAGTATTTACTAAGTAAAATTTATCATTCCCAAACCCAGCATTTTACCAAATCTCCTTCCATCATGTATATGGTAATATTCTTTGTAGAGTCCAATCAGTTTAAAACAATATTGTACACCGCGACTCGTGTACCATAAGCAGTTATAACGTTACCATTGCATTCATTTTGAATAATTTTTCCTAATCATCTTAGAATGCGTTTCCTGCAGACAACATATGTCTGCTTTTTATTTTTCAACCATGGAATTACAGTATGTCTTGTTAACTATTGCCCGTGAAAAGGGGCATAGTATTCGCTTATGCTGTAGTCTTCTCTTCTCCTCTTCCGACAATCGCTTTTTCGCCTTTCTGCCTTCTTCTGCCAAAAACGGCTGGGCGATATTGACCAAAATCGGTCAGAAGAACCACTGACCCAAGCTACATCAGGGATGTACATTGTTGACCTTTGACCTATCGTAGGGGTCAATAGAGGTCAAAACTAAAAATCTTTGGAAGCCTACTTCTTCTAAAGATACGGTGCGCTACTGCTTGAAAAATTTGTCATGAGCATCGTCTTTGGTCAGTGTATACAGCTTGTACACAGAATTAAGAATCGGAATCATTAAAATTCAAAATGGCGGCATTACCTAATTAATATGCAAAAATGCTATATCTCAAAAATAATCGATAACAATTGGATAGGTGATGTCTGTGCAAAAGTTGCGGATAATGTGACGAATCATTTGACAGAATATTGCGTCCCAGGTGTCCGTGTAAAATATGCAAATGAGCGAATTCATATGCAAAAACGCTATAAATCATCAACCAAAGTAGATATTTATGCCAAATGGGTTCACAAGAAAACCACTGGGAAAGCTCTATTTCTTATGATGTGCACACTATGGGGTTCACAGGTTCAAGAAGATGGGGGTCATCTAGGGGTCAAATATAAAAAGAAGCCTTAATGACCCTTACATAGCTATGCCATCTTGTAGGGCATCAATGAAAAGTGAAAAAAGTGTCCACAGTAACACCGCTCTAAGAGCCATCGTTAAGGGTCAAAGGTCAACAACAACACTCGAAATGTGCACTATGACTTATCATACGTAACGGGCATAGTCTCTCCTGGAGGTGTCTAGTTTCCTCTCTCTCTAGTCCTCTCACATTTAAGTGAAATTATGTATTAAAGAATAATTGTTAAACATAATGTCCAAGTTCCAATTCAGAATATTTTTACCTTTCCTTGACTCGGATCTTCTCTGGCTGCGGGGGTCTTGTGCGATTGTTTAGACTTTGTTTAATTTCTGTTTCTCTCCATGACTATCGTTTGGAGAGACTACCGATAAGTCTGTCTGTGTGTCTTCACTTGTCCGGTTTCCTCCTATTGTCTGTGTATAATCGTAGTTTTCTGACGCGTTGGGTGTATCACACGCGGTAGTGTAACCAGACTTTCTTTTGGCCTGTCGGTTCTACTCTCACGTCGATTTGTTGATCTTGAACGCTCGTCCTCGGCTGACGTAAAAGTGATTGGGATTGATGTGTGTCAGAAGGGGAGGGAGACCATTTCTCAACATTTCAAAATGGCGACAGTAGCCTATATCGGTATACCCACCTGAGTCTTCCAACCACTTTCAATCACTGACACCGTACGCTCACTTACTTGTTCCGTCGTACAATTGTCCCGGGTGTGCCCGCTTTGTCCACAAAATTACATTTGACGGATTAACACAGGTTGATTAGATTTTGATGGCCCCTTTCCCAAACATTCCTACACATGCATTTGGGATTTGGTTGGCCTTGAATACAGATCCTACCTTATAATTCTTCTATGTTCAAAATATAAGAAGAGGCTCTGTTGAGATTAAGGAGCGATGTTGCGGATCCCGTCGTTATTACTCATACAATGGGCTTCTTTTAAGTAGCTGCGCGCCTCAAAAAGAAGCCTATGTATGAGTCCCGTACGGACGGGAGCCGCAAACACGATAATAAATAGACGCCGGGTCCCGTTCAAACAATTCACCCAGGCCTTACCGTTCACACGGTTTTTCCCCTGGTTACATCCCCTACGATCTCGGGTTAGATTCCAATGTTCTTGATGGATTTCTGATATAACTATCGTGAATTGATAACGGTACTCCTGAAACTTTCACACACACACACCAAGATTTTTTTTGCGTGTTTATGAAAAAATTGATTTTGTTCCTGCATAGTTACAGTGTCCGCGTATAATTTATTTTCAGACCCGGCAAGTTAAAATTCTTTGGTTGCCCGATCATTAAGTGTAAATTCTCCAAATTCCCGCCTGTTGCGTTGTATACAGTAAGACACTTCCGGCGGTACCAAACTTTTCCAATGGAAATATAAGTTCCTAACCAGTTGATAGAGCTGAATCTATCTCGTCCGTCATATCCCGATGAAGTATGAAGAGTATGGAGGAAAATCCTTGTCCGGAGGGCTCGTATTTCGGGCCGTTCCCCTGCTATATGATCAATCATCCATAGTTCCCGCCGTAGCGCCATATTGGTTTTGTGTATTCGCTGCCAATT
>JAMKCH010051247.1:0-15649 GCA_023653785.1 Ophioderma brevispina
TTCCGTCAAAATTGACGGAAATATTGAAGGAAGTTTATGAAAAATTGTCAAAAGTGTTTTTGAGAACCCATTCAAATTATCTTCACTATATTATCTGTATATAAACATATTACCAACAAGTAATTAGGAATTGGTAATTTAATATAAAATAATATGTGACATTAAGAAAAATTTGCTAATGTTATGGTACCCATTATTGTGCTTTCTGTCATATTAATCTTCAGAATGGGGGTCATAGTTAGGGACATTGACAAATCTTTGAAATCTTGCTTGGAACTATGTTTTAGTGCTTTGCCAGTTTCTGATTCTTTTCATTTTTCGTTAAAGTTGGCGTCCTCTCCAGAACAAGATGATTTTTTTTTATTGAAGTATTTATGATTTTGATATTTCTGTTATGGTATGGAAATGCTTCAATTTACATAACAGAGTGTATGCTTTACCCACTAAATTATTATGGGTGGTCAGTATCTCACACTTATGCTATGTTAAATAGAATGTCACTCTCCATATACAGGTAATTATTTTGTAACAGATGTATAGAAACATTATTTTTACATTAAAGTTATTCATTTATGGATGAAAATTATGATCTGAGATTTGCATAGAGTATTAGAATCCATAATCATCATTTCATTTACTATGAGTCCGTTCTGGAATTGTTTTTTCATAGTTAAAACCATGGATAAGATGAGGAAAAAGACCTAAACAGCTCCAATACTCTTACATATTGTTTCGATATACCGAAAACTTGATGTGATACTGTTAGTTACTGCTGTTAATTGACAAAATTCACTGACCATGACAATTATTTACTATCGCTCGTAAACACTACCGTATGCGTTTGGTGTTGTTTTGGAGAGGGACATAAAATTTTAACATACAGTTGCCTTTGCAGTTGGGTCACTTGAGAAGTAAGATAATTATTGATTTTGAACTTTTATTGCAGCTAATTCATCCTGAACATTTCATATAATAGTTCACTCAATTATTAAACAGGAGGCTCAATTACAATGGTTTTAGGTTGCGCTTTTATCCTCGTATTGCACCTTTTTACTACATAATATCTGCACTTTAGAAATCAAAAATATACATTTTGTTTCTTGATTAATAATAATTTTATCTTTGAAATCAAAGAGAAGACTGGCAAGTGTAAAATGCATTTATTTCATTTCACACACAATAAGTTGCATTCACATTGATTTTTATTGTTAACAAATGTCCTCTCCAGAACATGTTAATGAGTCACTCCTTGAGAGTTCACATTCGTTTTGAGATCTAAACAATGTCTACTAATAATGTATAGTAACACAACAGTGTTGCTAAGTGAAAGACTGTTTCACAAACACATGCTATTTTTTGCAATTTCAGGTCAGCATTAAGTTTTTCCCTATATAATTGGAACTGTGTGCACTTAATGCAATTTTTTTACCAGCCTATGGCCATTTAACTCTGTCTGTAACATTGCATTAACATCTGACCTGTAGGGCAGAAATATTTCAATGCCAAATGCATTGTTAAAAGTAGTTTGTGGTCTACATTTGTAGGGTTTGTTGTTAAACAATTGTCCTCTCCAATTCTTTTCATTGAATGAAGCCATGAAAGCTCACAGTTAAAAGGTTCTGCAATTACATGACCATCATACAGTCCAATACACAACAACAACAAAACAATACATACCAGTATAACACTGTTATATTGAATTTAAGTCCATAAAAAAAAAGAATTTGACTTTTGGATGCTACTAATCAATTTTACTTACTTAGTCCATATCTTTGATTGCCAATTAGCACCATCATACATTTGTAATATATGGGAAAATCTAGCCAGCCTGGAGATGAATGAGTTTTGACATCTGATGAGTAGCCAGAAGCATATTATTGAACAGAAGGTGTGTAACAGTTTGCAGGTGTTATTAAGTTTGAATGTGTTTATTGGTTAAACAAATGTCCCCTCCAGATGCCTATTTTATCCCTGTATTCAGTGAAAGATTTCATAAGTTACATGGATGCCACGGTCTGTAATTTATAGATATAAATGGCATATACCCAAGGTTCAGAATCTGTTAATTTTTTTTTCCTCAACTTTTATTTTTCACCCCCAGTGAGACTGAAAGGGCACACTTAATGTGAAATCAACCTTGTGCTTATTTTCAAATCCTGCATCACTACATGTCACATGATTGTTCCATACTCCCAAGATTTAACTTTTGTTTTCTCTTCATTTTTATTTTCTAGTTATATGAGCGTCTGGGGTCAAATTTCTCATTATTATCCCCATACATGCATGCCATGGCATAGGATTGAAATGAATTTTAACTACTTAGTTCTCTACCAGGTAGACAAGGATGTATTAATTTATTAATCTTTCCCCAGATACCGCCGCCCTTACTTTTGAAAAAAAAAATGTGCGCTTGGCCCCATCAACCGTTGACCCTCTAATTACATGCATGATGGAATACCGACTAACAGTTAACTCAAGTGAAGAAGGAAATCTGCATGTTCAACTTCAATAAGAATATTCTTAGCTACAATAGATACAAAACCGTCACAGTTAGGGCTCTAGGCAAAGTATGGTACTTTACGAAAGCTATTAAGCATGCTGTAAACATGTCCGACACATCAAATCTTGTGTAATGCAAAGTCCCAAGTAGGAGGCACTTACCATTTCCATACTGCATCCATAGGTATTAGTAGAAACTTTCAGCCATCATTTGTCCCACTATTTTATTTTTTTAATCCAGTGCATAGTCGAAATAGCGTAAAACTTCTGGAAATCATGCGGACTTCAGTGTAGATTTGTCCGATAATCATACGTGCTTTTATTGTTTGGGAGATGATGTCAAGACCAGAACGAGTCTCATCTTGCCGTACCCCGACCTTACTCTACACAGATCGAACCCTCTTGTTAGTTGGGATTATAACCAGTAACACAGAGGAAGGTGTATGTATTGAAAACTACTGTATACATCCCCAGTAGCAGTGCACCAATGCCATTTGTTTTACCTGCCTCATGCTTCCTAATACAATAAATTAGCCCGACTTACTAGATCACATATACCATTGTACCACATAATCCATAGCTACTCCCTCAGAACATGTTTTCCCATTGCTCAGTTATCATTACAAGAAACAAGAGAAATGGGAAATTGGCGCACCCCATATTCAAATTTATGTGTTATTGTTGACATGAGAACAAAGGAAGATCAAGGATTAGTTTCTCACCCCAATCATTTGCCATTATTGGGCAGTGGTTTGCCAACACAACTTTGCCTACCCGCGCGGCAAAGGACCGAGCCAAGGCGGGCGGAAATGACCAAAAAGTAATCCCCAATTTTTTCCAATTGTCCTTAGCGATTGAGGGCGCTTTTTTACTAAAAAACCCATTTTAGAGCTGATTTTTAACTATTTTTTACTAAAATCCATTTTAAGTAGTCCGTTTGATTTTTTTTAAACGATTTTCTATTTTGTTATATTTATTTGTTTATTTATTTGTTTATTTTATTTATTTATTTTATTTATTTTTTATTTATTGTTTTTTCTTTGTTTATTTATTTTTTTATCTATTTTGGTTTTTTGTTTCTTTCTTTATTTTTTCTCTATTCTTTTATTTATTTATTACCACACCATTAGCTATTTGGCCAAAGTGTCCCTAAAAGGACTTGTTTATAATGTGGTCCTGAAGAAGAACCGTTGATGACCGCTGACAGCCACAATACTCACTAATAATTGAAGACTCACAAGAACGGCTATTATAAAATTCGTATTCAAAAAGAAAGAACAAACGATAAAAGGGTATCTTTGTAGACAGATACTCACGAAGAAGACGACAAGACTCACGAAAAAGACTTAAGAAGACCATTTATATGTTCCTGAAAGACCGTTGATGTACAGTTGACAGTCCACAATTAATTTTTTAATCATAAAAAGATGAATCTTGTAGAGCTTCCATCATCCTCTCGCTGGGCTGGAAATCAGGGCAGTGGCACTTCTTCTCTCATCGTCACTGGCGTGGCACTAATTGGCGCTCCTGATGTACAGAATGGCCTCGAGCAGTGGTTGACAAATTCGATTGCGGAGATCAGTCTTGATGAGGTTTACTTGTGAACAACACTCGTTCGACGTCGGCATTGCTGATGGGCAGGACTACATGATCGTTAGTGCAAATGAAGACCATCCCCACAGCTGGCAATTCCCCCTCTGCATTACAGTGAGGACTTCACGGCGCTCAGAACTCCCGGGTCATCTGTGCTGCAGCTCCCCAGTCCACAAGGTTGATCTGTTGCACACTCAGATGTCCAGAAGTCCAAGTCCCCTTTAACTGCGTCTCTAACAAATGATAGTTCGTCATGGTGGCTTCACTGCCTGGTAAGAACTGATGGTGAAAGTACCGAACATCGCATTAGCATGTGATGTTGTTTGGCAGACGCTTGGCCACTGTCGGCAGGCCTCCGGGAAACTCGCAGCAAAGCGGTGACGAACTTCGCCTCTGCTGCTTGCTAAGATTTGTTGGTGTAGGCTGAGCTCCAAAACCTGCCCCCATATCTACGTCTACTGGAGACAAGAAAACAGCATCCGACGTGAAGTCTAGATGGTGATGTCATTCCCGGCTCGCTGTATGGCGACTTGCCGCACAGTACTCTGTAATCAGGGACGGGAAGAAAAAATCTAAATCGTTGAAACAGTTTCAGACACGGATTGCAGATCCGACTGAAACACCCTTGTTATTGATCTTGTTGAATGGGCGAGGACGGGATTGCAGGAATTCAGGTAGAGCTTGTTGATGGGGGTCGTCGTTACATCTGGAAAAGAATCTCGCTGTATAACACCGCTCCTGATTCTTGGCAAAGCCTGGAAAATGTAGGCGGAGTTCGTCCCACTGGTCCAAGATGCGATGCTACGAATCGGTACATCGCCAGACAAGCGCGTACCTGATGGAGCCATTATCTTCAGTGGAGTGCACCATCGTTGATTGGTGCAAATATATCCTGTAAGGCGTCTGTCTTGCCGTTGAAACGAAAAACCAGTTGATAGTCTGTGTACTAGAAAATCGACGTTACGTGGCATAGTCTCCACGGACTTGCTTGCAGCGAGCTGGATGCCCTATGGCAACACATCTCAAATCCGATGATGGAATGTTCTTCTCTGAAGCTTCGTCAGCACGGAAATGTGCATCCACACAAAACATTCGCTCCATCCGTGCCCAAACCCACCATACAACAACCCCACCCCCCCCACCCACCACCCACCCCCCCCCCACTCACCACCCCACCATATAACTGTGCTTGATTCGAGGCCTACATCGAGAGAAACTTGCAAATAGCATCGGTGATAACCTGTGCATTTGCAGACACTTTCCTCGATGCGAATCATACCCAGGAACGTGGACACCATCTCTCTCTTAGACTCGCTGAAGTAACGCTACGACCACGGCCACAGCTGCTTCTGGTTGTCAGTAAACTATACGTCGACTCGTAATAATCAGGGAATAGGATGTAGATCCAATGTCGGCAATCAGCTTCTTCTTAAAATCGGTCAAAGGAAGTTCTGATGAGGTTGTGCACTTTAGTTCCTATGTAGCTGAGGTGCGCTGGTATTCTTTCCGCAGGTACATATTCAGCACATTTCGAGTAACCTCCCCCCCTCAGATGATCTACAGAGTTAATAGAGGTGTGACCGCTACATACGCAGATATCTTGAGATCGTTGCTCTCTGGTGAGTTGGTGGTCGTTGAACGGCCTAGCGACGGTACGCCATAACGTTTAGCTGCAAACTTCCTCTAGCTTGGACGTCTTCTTGTGGGTTTGGACGCCGTAGCGGCTTCACAGATCGGAATGGTGGGCACGAATGCTTGAGCCGCCGTGCGGCAGCCGGCCTTGCGTGTCATCTCCAGGTACCACGCGAATCCAGTCCGTCAGTAAGGTCTCACTTTCCCACTTGGAATTGTAGCGCTTCTTGTAGCCTGACCAGTTTGCGGAATTTTTCGCATGATAACGGCAGAATAAAATGTAGACAAAAACTCACAAAGAAGAAACGGCAAAATATCAATGTGGAAGGGTATCTTTGAGACTCACGAAAAAGACTAATAAAATTCGTTTTTAGTTCAAAAATTTCGAAAAACGGCAAGAGACTCAAAAGAACGGCTAACAAAATTCTTAGTCAAAAACTTACGAAATGATTGACAGACTAAAATTACGAAAAACGGCAAAAGGGGCGCTCTTGGCAGACAAGACTCAAAAGAACGGCATAACTAAAATTCGTAGTCAAAAACTACGAAAAACGGCAAGAGTTCTTCGTGTCAAAAATTACGAAATGAGACAGCTCAAAATTACGAAAAATGGCAAAAGGGTGTCTTGGAAGACAGACTCAAAAGAACAGCTAATAAAATTCGTAGTCAAAATAATTACGAAAAACGGCAAGGAGTGCGTCGTAGTCAAAAACTTAAGAAACGAGCAGACTAAAAATTCGAAAACGGCAAAAGGGGGTCTGGCAGACCAAAGACTACAAAAGAAGGCTAATAAAAAATTCGTATCAAAAACATAGGTAAAACAGGCGAGACTCTAAACGAACGGCTAAATAAAATTCTTAGTTAACAACTTACGAAAAAAGGCAAGAGGGTGCCTTGGAGACAAAACTCAAAAGAACCGGCTAATAAAATTCGTAGTCAAGACAAATAATTATGAAACCAAACAATGATATATATAAAACTTATAAAGGATAAACAATATATACCGGTGTCACAATATAAGTTTATAGCAATATTGACAGACACACGATTAAAACAGTTGTATATTAGCAATAATAGTAACAATCTAAAATACTGGCGATAATACAAGATATATCGTAGTCACGTAAGTACTCACAAAGTTATTTACCGTATATATTAACGATGTTTATAATATGATAAGTCAGCAGTCAACCCGACAACAAAATGTCAAGACATTCTTTCCGTTTTATAGTCACCGAATACCCGCGGGCCACTTATTATTTACCCAAATCATTTGATTATATTCTCAACAGAAAATGCGTGCGGCGTGTCCTTTTTACTTATATCCTAACCGGTTTAATTGCACTCTCACGTTTCACCCCATTGAGCCGGGATGAACCCCTACCTTGAAAGTGTACCACCCATGACGGTCCACTTTTGTTAGGATAATTGAATTTTTTTGTTATACCTGAGTGGAGCGCCTACTCCCCGCGTGAAGGCACAATCCTTACAGCTTTTTAAAAGGTTTAAATGGCCCTCTCACGTGTACCCCCCATGACCGGTCACTCTTTGTTTGGATAATTATTTGTGGTTTATACCTGAGTGAGCACCTACTCACCGTCGTGTAAGGAGCACAAAGGCTGAACAAAGCACTAGAACGGGATGAAGTTGAGAGTTTGTCACTCTGTTGTCATACCCGAGCGAGTACCCCCTGTAGTGATTGCAGGTAAAGCATTTCAAGAAAGAAGGAAGCGTAATCAATTACGGACCTTTATTAAAATTTTCTCTCGGAGCTCGAAATAAAATGATGTACAGAGGGATAAAGGAAACCCGCGGCGGCCTAGTCGGTGCGCGCATTGGGATATGAAAAGTAGCCATTTGGGGAAAACCAGCGGCGGCCCTTTTTTAGCGCGGCAGGCAGTAAAAAAGTAGCCCATTTGTGCGGGTAAACCGCGGCGTTGCAACACTGTTATGGGGCAAAAACTATAATGGGATGTCCAATCATGTTGTTTCTGTTTTGGCGTGCAAGAGTGCACACCCACAATGCAATTTACATTGTCCAGTTAATACAGTCTTTGTATTTGCAAGTGTGCTACTTCTGTCTAATGAAAGTAAATAGTAAAATGATGTCAACAAAACATGTGCTGTGCAATCCTATGTCGTCCTTGTGTGTTGAGGGTTTGTACTGAGCAAGCTGAAAGACACCATTCGTGGGGTACCCGCTACGCTTAATACTTAGTTCTCCAGGTAGGCACGGTGTATTTTATTAAGCTCTCCCTGGAGATGGCCAGTGTCTAATGTGTTGAAAAAACAAATTTACCCAAAGAAAACAGTTCTCAGCTTCATCAGATGGGAATACATGTATTTCTAATAGAAAAGTTTTACACCAATGCAAAAATCAGGAATTTTCACATTTTTTAGGGACACCTGTTATTTCAAATCTCTCGTTGCACCTTTAACCGTAACACGTCACCGGGGCTCGGGCCGGGGCTTTCCCCCAAAATGGACGAGACGCAATGAGGGAATCAATCCATTTGTGGTCTCTTGACGTACGAGATCATCAATCATTTTTGGACTTTCAGTGACTCTCGGATGTTTTCTCCGCAGAGGAATAACTTGCAGAAAATTGTTTAAATGGCCGAAAGGTCAATTAGGAAATCATGGGTGTTCTGCGGCAAAGCGGCCCGATGTCAACCAGAATCATTGGGTGTTCTTTCAGTAAAGCGGCCGAAGTCATGAGCAGCAATTGATTTTCAACGTCTTCTGCCAGGAAAGTGTCCAAGAGTCGATGAGAATCAATGAAACCGGAATGTATGCAAAATTTCCCCTTACAGATGTGACTGTGTGCAACACTTGTGAATTAAAATATTCTTATCCACTGAACAAAGTATTTCTACCTTTAATCGCATGTAGAGTTATTAACCATAAACCCCATCCGAGAGTCAATGAGAATGAATCAAGGGGGCCAATTGTTCTCATTGACTCTCGAAAATAACAACTATATTTTATAGAGTACCGAGGAAAGTATGGAGTGGATGATGAGGAAGAGGGGCATACCAGAAAGTGGTGGTTAGGAGCGGTGATGAGTAGGTATGAAGGAGAAAAAAACAAGAGGTGTTAGAGTAGGGTCTGAGGTTCTGAGGAGTTTGAGCTGAAGGTGGGTGTGATCAGGGTTCTGTGCTGTAGCCGTTGGTGTTTGCAATTTTGGTTGATGTGGTTACGGAGAGTGCAAAAGAAGGTTTGAGAGTGAGATGCTGTATGCTGATGATTTAGTTTAATGTGCGAGACAATGGA
Organism: Ophioderma brevispina; assembly: GCA_023653785.1. Classification (NCBI taxonomy): domain Eukaryota; kingdom Metazoa; phylum Echinodermata; class Ophiuroidea; order Amphilepidida; family Ophiodermatidae; genus Ophioderma; species Ophioderma brevispina. The sequence continues at coordinate 8,998 of JAMKCH010051247.1, forward strand.
GGGTTTGGGGAGAAGTTTGGAAGTGGAAGAAGGAATTTGAGAGTAAGGGCCTGAAGGTACCTTGGGAAGACTAAAGTGATTGTGAGTGGGGAGGAGGGTGAGGTGTTAGTGAGTAAGGTGCCCTTTTTTTAGACCCATGTTGAATATGTGGAAAGAGGGTGAGGGCAATTTCAGTGTGGTGTGAAAATGTGGGAAATGGATTCATGGGAGATGCACAAAGATGAAGCGATGACCCCAGTTTGGCAAGTGACTACCTTGTGTGTGGAAGATGCAAGAAGGATTGAGGAGTGGGGAAGGAGGTGGAAAGTTGTGTGATGAGGTGGAACAGTGAAGTGTTCACATACCTAGTTACAGGATTAGTGGGGGTAGTGGATGTGAGGCGGCTGTGACAGCCGAAAGTTAAGTGTATGGGTGGGTGAGTTTAGAGAGCATGTGGAGAGTTGTTACTTGGGAGAAAGATTTCCTTCCTTTGAAGATTGAAGGGATGGGTAATAGGAGTTGTGTGAGATCGTGATGCTGTATGTGATTGAGACATGTGCCTGAAGTGCAAATGAGATGGGGATTTTGAGAAGGGCAAGAGAGAGCAATGTGGAAGCAATGTGTGGTGTGAAAATGAGATAGGAAGAAGACTGAGGGATTTGATGCAGATGTTGGGTTTGGAAGAGCGGCTTACCGACTGGTGAAGGCGAATGGTGTAAGATGGTATGGGCACGTGCTAAGGAAGGATGAGGATCAATGTTGTTTAAAAAGGGCTTTTGAGTTTGAGGTGGGTGGTTTTGAGGAAGAGGGGCCGACCAAAGAGGACTTGGAAGAAGTGCAAGGGGCGGAGGAGATTAAGAGGGTTGGGTTGAGGATGGGTGCTGCATTGAATCGGGCGAAGTGGAAGGAGGAGTAAGGGCGATTGCTTCGAATGTGAGGTGAATCCGGCCACCCCCGTTCGGGGACAAACCTAGAAAGAAGGTCGCGGGGAGGGGGAGAGGGAAGAGAGGGTATAAGGAGGGGAGAGTAGACAGGGAAGGGAGGGTAGAGTGGAATCCGTAAGGGGTGCGAGACGGGTCTGAGAAGGTAGCTCTTTCCCCCTTTTATTCTTTTTACTCCTCCTGGTACCTTCCTCATTTTTAATTTTACCGAAAATGATTCTGATTGACTCTTGGACGTCTTCCGTAAAACATACACCGCATTGATTCTGTTTGACTCTCGGCCGTCTTCCCCGCAGCAGAAGTGAGAAACCAATTGATTCGGATTGATTTTCCGTCTTCCCCACAGGATAAAATTTGATAAACCACTTGATTCTGAATTTCTGATTTGCATTTGAGACGTCCATGGCCACCACGTAAACATGAATTTCGTTGCCATGTTGTAATCCCACCCATGCACCGCCTACCCGAAGTCCCACAGGGTCCCCCCCTGGGGACCTTATTCGGGCCCTCCGAACTTTACAGATGTGTCAAGGTCAACTTTTGCACACCGAAAGTAGAGCGTGCATTCCGGTCATTTGCTTTTGATTGACTTGTGGACACTTCCTGGCAGAGACCGTTAAAAACCATTGATTCTGATTGCTTTCAGCCCTTTACCGGCAGAACTTGACTGGACTTAGAAGATACGACGGTTGTCCCTTTGCCCTCGCTCTCCTACGAGTAGTCCTCCTCCTTCAGATCTTCCTTGGGCCAGATGTTCTGCTTCTTGTAGTGCATTCCCATATCGTGTTGGACTTGATCCTTCCATCTCGTGGGAGGGCGTCCTGGAGGTCTTCGGGCAGTGAAGTCATTCTTATAGGATTGGAATGGGAGTCGATGGTCTGGCATTCTGGCAACCTTCTTCTAAGATGTTCTTTGTATGCTAATCTTTGCCTGACTTCCTCATTTCTTAGATGTCCATGTAGACGCACGGTGGTGTCCGCAAGGATGACCTGGATACACTCAATTTCAAAAGCTTCGACTTGTTTTTGTTTTTCAGCTACTGTCCCGATTCTGCCCCATAGCTGGCAATAGGGAGTAATAAGGGATCGGTAAAATCTCACTTTTGAGTGACCTTGAGCTGGTCCTGATTACCCAAATGAGGCTTTTAGGTCCTCCAAAAGCCCACGCTGCCAGTCTGCTTCGGCGTTTTACATCGGCTTCTACAGATGGGACACTGCTGCCCAGAAAGACGAAGTCATTCACTTTATAAATTGGTGTATTGTTAAGTGTAATGTCTCGTGGGTCTTCTGACATGATCTTGCATTTCGTAGGGTTGATTTTCATTCCCCACCGACTGCAGGCTTTCTCTAGCTCATTTGTAGAAACTTGTAGCTTTTCAAAGACAAGTTCCATGAGTGTTGTATCATCTGCATAACGGATGTTGTTAATGCACATGTTACCCATCTGGATTCCACCATCCAATTTCTGGATGTCCTTCATTATTTACAAATTCCAAGAAAAGGTTGAAAAGACTGGGAGAGAGGAGGCATCATTGTCTTACATGTACACCAACTACCACTTTGAACCATTCAGTGATCTTGCCATTCACCATAACTGAGCATTTGGTTTGTTTGTACATGCTTTCTATTAGATCAACTAGAACTTTGTCTGTTCCAATGGAGCGCAAACATTTCCAAAGAGCCTCTCTCCAGATGGTGTCAAAAGCTGCCTTGAAATCAACAAAATTCCAATGAATTGGTATACGCCGTTCCCTAGCCTTTTCAATGATCTGCCGCACGACCAACACAGCATCTGTGGTACCTCGGGAACTTCGGAAACTGCATTGTTCCTCCATCAGATGATTATCAATGGTTTCTTGGATTCTATTCAGAACCATTCGACAGAACACTTTCCCGGGGATAGATAGCAAGTGATAGCTCTATAGTTGGCCGGGTCAAGCTTATCCCCTTCTTAAATACTGGCGTAATGAGGCCTTTACTCCAGTCTTCAGGAGTTTTACCTTCCGACCAAGCAGCATTTATTATCTTCAAAAGAAGTTTTCTCATAGGTAGTTCACCTGCTTTCAAGGTTTCAGCAGCTATTTTGTCCCAACCACAGGCTTTGTTTTTCAAAGACTTGATGGCTTTCTCTACCTCCTCAATTGTGAAAGGAATACTTGAGGTATCTGTAGCTGGGGGTCTGGTATGGAGTGGAGAATACTTTCCTCTTTGGGAATTGGGTGTTCAGATGTTTGTTAAAATAGTCTTCCCAACACTTCATCACCTCTGCAGGGGCCGTTTTTAGGACACCATTTGTATTTTTAGCTGCTGGCTGCATTTTGTCTCTTTCCCCAGCTAGCTGCTTTACCTTCTTAAAAAGCTCATGACTGTTGTTTTTTGCATGGGCTATTTCCATTTCTTTAACCCTAACAAGGCTCTACACCACAAAAAAAAAGCACACAAGGTAATATTGTGGTATATTGTGGTATATGATAGTTACAGAACCTGCAATATTTTGTGGTATGTGATCTTATCATTGACATATAAAGTGTGGTACATTCACGTACATCCCGCACCCGACCCGCGCCCATGTAAGCCTATAACACCAAGGTTCCCCTGGGCCCGCAACTTCTCTTGGCAGCCCTGTACATTGTGGCCTATGGTGCAGCTTTTTGTTTATTACTGTGGTATATTGTAGTATATGATGAGTTACTCCAATTTGGTATAGTTTTGATTTATCTAACTACTAAGCATACACCACAATATACCACAATCAAATTTTGTGGTAGTTTGTGGTCTATGGAAGTGCAAGTATGATGAAAGTTGCAAATTGTGATCTGTGGTACGTCCTCACAATATACAGCCTGCAGTGTTAGGGATAACCTCTCTGTCAAGTAACCTCTTCTTCCACTTCTTCATACTTCACTGACTTATTCAATTTGGCATATTTGTCTTTATTCTGGGCTAAGGGGCTGTTCATCATCAGAATTCTGGCCTTCCTTCTACATGTATGGTGACATGCCTTGCAGACATCTTCTGGGAGGCCTTTTAAATGTGCCCCTTTTTACTTGGTGGCGCCCTTTTGGGTACCCACATCTCTTCTGTTGAGTTTTTTGGTGGTGTCCCTGAATTTGGCCCACAATTCCTCCACGTCAGTATCCTGGAGTTGGAGAAAGGGCTCAAAGGCACCTCCAATCTTGGCTCTGAATTCTTCCGCAATGGCAGCGTTGTTAAAATGGCTAACATCATAAGTTTTCTGAAGGGTCATCTGTCGTTTTGTTCGAGTTGGAATGAACCGTTCGAGTTGGCAGAACATCCAATAATTTCAATTGACTTTCGGCCATTTTGCCAGCAGAACATCCAATGATTTCTATTCACTTTCGGCCATTTTGCAAGAACACCCAATAATTTCAATTGACTTTCGGCCATTTTGCCAGCAGAACATCCAATGATTTCTATTCACCTTCGGCCATTTTTCTGCGGGGAAACGTCTGAGAGTCATTGAATAAAGCTGTTGTTGGTTTATATTTTCTTTGTCGACATGTTGGTAATCATAAAACCCGATGGCGACAATTTGTCAACAAATCAATCTATTGAATGCCAATCCTCAATTTTGTTTTTATTATTTATACTTTATAGCACTCAAAGGCTTAGATTGGCACTTGTATGGAAAACAAATTCACTTTTTGACTTCTTGAACTACACTTTACTAACATTGGGAGGTTGGTTGAACTATTTCTACAAAAGTGGGCCGACTTAAGGTCTGGGGGCTATTTTATTATATATATACCATGTATATAAAAATATTTTCACAGATTTGTTAGAATTCCTTATCCCTAACACTGCAGGTTGTAGAGTGTGAGGACGTACTACAGATCACAATATACCACAACAATTTCATCATACTGACCCGTCCATTATGAGCACAAACTACCACAAAATTTGATTGTGGTATATTGTGGTGTATGGCTTAAATAATTATGTGGTGTCTGCTTATAGTTAATAATCATAACTATACCACATTGGAGTAACTCATCATTACTACAACTATACCCCAGTAATGACACAAAAGCTGTCACCATCGGCCACAATGTACAGGGCTCCCAAGAGAAGTTGCGGCCAGGGGAACCTTGGTGTTATGGGCTTAATGGCGGTCGGGTCGGTGCGGTATGTACGTAATGTACCACACTTTATATGTCAATGATAATCACATACCACAACTACCACAAAATATTGCAGGTTCTGTAACTATCATATACCACAATATTACCCTGTGTGTGCTTTCTTTGTGGTGTAGAGCCTTGTAAGGTGTTATTGAACATCGTACTCGGGGTGAAATACAAGTATGGTTTAAATTCAAGATTACCTAACAATAGGCATTTGGAATTACAACTATTTTGATTACTGGAATAGGCTGGTTACAAAAGTGATAAGGCTTAAATTACATAAATGCATTGTTTCGACAATTTAATTTGAATGAAAAATCATTGCACCGAACCTTGTCAACACACCTGTCGACTACCACCCTATCATTGAAAGTCAACAAATGACTCTGATTGTCTCTCGTACATCAGAAGACACTTGGGTATTGTTTCTCATTGACTCGTCGTCGCCGTATTTAGGGGGACCCCTGTTGATGTGTTACGGTTAAAAAGTAAATAGAACAAAAATGATTGAGTTATGGTCAAAATATGAATTTTTGACAATATGGTAGCCATTTTGGATTTTTTGGGTGCAGGGCACCCTGGTTTTTGCACTTCATTTTTTCTTCAAAAATGGGCTCATTGTCAATAAAGTAATCAATATCCTGTTTTTGAAATGATCTGAAACTAAAGATATTAAGAAAATATCAGTTGCAATGCAAATAGAAATCACAAGATTTACATGTGGAGGCTATTGCTGAAGCAATCAAAAAAATGTCCTGGTTCATTGTTTCAATGTTTTTATTTGGCATTCCAGACTTTGGATCAGTTTGAAACAGATGGCTGCGATAACTGTGATCGGTTTCTTCAAATGAAAGGAAACAGAGACATGGTGTATGATTGTACAAGCTCTTCATTTGATGGGTAAGAAACAAGTCTACAGTTGAAAAATCCATGGTCTTGACAACACATGTGCTGTATTGAGGGATTTCTTTCAGATGCATAGGGATAAATAGAAGAATGGGCATTTAATTGTGGTAGGGTATTGTGAAGTTCAGTGGTATTGAGAATTATTTTTGTTTTTTAATTAGAAGTTAAGGTGTGTGTTCCGATCATCTTTGGGACCCCCGATTTACTCGGAAGTAGTATCGATTTTGATATCAGATGAAAGGCCGTATTTTTCTCATTGTCATGCTGAAATTTGAGCCCTCAAATCCATTTCATTCCCAAGATACATGTATAAACAAAAAAAATGTTGTTTTATTGGTTAGCCTTCAATATTATAGCACATTATTAAATAGGGCTTTGCAGTATGCATTGTTTCTACCAGTAAAACTGCAAGTTTGTTTCCCACGGTACTTGATGGGGTGTACATGCAAGTGCCAGGCTCTCATAAAGTAGAGAACACGTCCATAGGCATAATCGAAACAAGCACCTTCAATGGCTGAGTATATTTAGCTTTTGAATGCATTGGCAAAAAAAAAAAAAATCAATGCATGTGTGCTCAGTCTAAGTTTGAATAATGGCACATGGGTTTTGGTACTGTGTTTGTTCTTTATTAAAACTTGATCTAATGTTTAAAAATGTCCAATCATGTACAGTGATTTTAAAA
>JAMKCH010051248.1:0-10738 GCA_023653785.1 Ophioderma brevispina
GTGCAGATGAGCGTATGCATGCGTCTGACGTGCGCACGTGTGCGTATGCATGCGCAGACGTGGGCACATTCGCGTATGCATGTGCATATGTGCGCACGTGCATGCGAATGCATGTGTGTATGCCTGCGCACATGCGCGTATGATTCGCTGAGTCCATGTGGTGCGATGCATGCGAATACGTGCACACATGCGTGTGTACATGTGCAGACGTGTACGTGTGCTTATGCATTCGCGACTTGTGCATATTCGCGTATGCTGCGCGGACTTGTCCCATGCGCGTATGGATGCGCGTATGCAGGCGCTGACGTGCGCATGTGTGCGTATTCATGCGCAGATGTGCACACATGCGTGTGTACATGTGCGACGTGCACGTGTGCGTATGCATTCGCGGACGGTTGCACATACGCGTATGCATGCGCGGACTTGTGTTCACATTCGCGTATGCATGGGCGGACGTTCGTACATGCACGTAAGCATGCGGAGACATCGTGTATGCCATGGCTCAATATGCGCACATGTGTCTTATGCATGTGCAACCGCGGAAATGCTCGTATTCGTGGCTCACTTTTGTTTTTTGGGCATGGGCGGACATTCGCGTATGCATTCGCGGACATGCGAGTATGCATTCGCGGACTTTCGCTTATGCTTGCGCGACGTGCTCACCTTCGCATATGAATGCGAAACGTACGCACATATGCGCATGCATGCGCAAGACCGCGTACATTCTCGCATGGTGCGGCGGACATTCGCGGTATGCATGCCGACGTGCGAGTATGAATTCGCGACGTGCGAGTATGATGCGTGGACCTGCGTACATACGCGTAAATGCAATGCGTAGGACGTGCGCAATGCGCCATATGAATTCGCAGACGTTCGCACTATCGTATCATGCCGTAAGACCTGCGTACATGCGAGTATGTCCGGGAACCCCCCCCCTCCAGGCCCCCCCCCCCCACCCCCCCCCCCCACCCCCCCCAAAAAAAAAAAAAAAAAAAAAAACCACCCCCCCACCCAAAAAAAAAACCCCCCCCCCAACAAAAAAGCAAAACCCCCCCAGAAAAACCAACCCCCCCCAAAAAAACAACAAAAAAATAGAAAAAAAAAAAAAAAAAAATAGCGGCAAGGAGATGATGAGAGGGAAGGGAGGTTATGCAGGCGCGGACGTGCGCACATTCGCATATATGAATGCGACACGTACGCACATATGCGTTGCAGTCGCAGACCTGCGTCCATGCGCGCAAGGGTGCTCGTACATGCGCGTAGGCATTCGCGGACGTGGCGAGTGGGCATACCTGACGTGCGTACAAACCGTTGCAATGCGTAGACGTGCGCACATTCGCATATGAATCCGCAACGTGGCGCACATATGCGTGATGATGCGTAACCTGGTACATGCGCGAAGCGTGGCGCACGTGTGCGTATGCTCGAAAACATTTCGCGTATGCATGCGCGGCCATGCGAGTATGCATGCACGGACGTTCGCGTATGCATGCGTAGACGTGGCGCAACGATTTCACATATAAATTCGCACACGTACGCACACTATGCGTATGCATGCGCAGACCTGCGTACATGCGCTCATGTTGCGCGGACATGCGATTATTCATGCACGTACGTTCGAGTATCATGCGCGTACGTGCGAGATGCATGCGTTACCCTGGGCGTACATACGCGGATGCATGCGTCCGCGTGCGCACAGGCGCATATGAATTCGCAGACGTGCGAACATATGCGTGCATGCCGCAGACCTGCGTACATGCCGAGGATCGTGCACACGTTTCGTATGCCATGCGCTGACGTGCGGACGTGTGCGTATGCATGCGAAGAACTCCGCACATCGCATATGACTCGCCGACGTGGCGCCACATAATTCGGTATGTCATGCGAATACCTGCGTACATGCGAGTATGGTGCGCGTACATGCGAGTATGCATGCACGAACGTGCGAGTATCATGCGCGACGTGCGTACATACGCGTATACATGCGTAGACGTGCGCAATGCGAATATGAATTCGCAGACGTGTGCACATATGCGTATGCATGCGCAGTCTGCTGTACATGCGCGTATGCGTGCACACGTATGCGTATGCATGCGCGGACGGGCGCACACGAGCGTATGCATGCGCGGACTTGTGCACAGCGAGTAATGCATACGCGACGTGCGTACATCGTGTATGCATGCGAGACATCCGCGTATGCATGTGTAGATGTTCGCACATGTGCTTATGCATGCGCAGACCTACGGACATGCGAGTATGCGTGCACACGTGTGCGTTTGCATTCGCTTACATACCATTTTCAGCTGATTCTTTACAATTGTAAACCGCTCCCGCCATGTCGATTTAAGCGGTTCGGAACCGTCGACATGTATTTTTAGAGTTTACGGTAGTTTAGCGCCCTCTACTTCCATAACGAATCGGACACAATTGTTTATAATTTTGTGGTGATATTAGTCATGATTTAACTCTCACAGTATTCTGAAGAAAAAAATTATGTTGCATTATTCAGTTTTTGGCTTTGCCTTTGCAAATTCCCATTAACCATTTTTTAGAGATTACGGTAGTTTAGCAGACCTGCGTACATGCGAGTAGCTTGCACACGTGCACATATGCATGCGCGGACACGCGCGTATGCATGCGCGGACATGCGCTATGTCGCACGGACTTTCGCGTATGCAGCGTATACGTCGCACATCGCATATGATGCGCACACGTTACGCACCTATGCTATGCATGCGCAGACCTTGCGTACATGCGCGAAATGGTGCGCGGACATGCGGGTATGCCATGCACGGACGTGCGAGTATGCATGCGAGGACTTGTGCACAGACTTCCGCTTATGCATGCGCGGACTTGCGCGTATGCATGCACGGACGTGCGCATATGCATGCGCTTGCTTGTGCGTAATCATGCGCGGACTGCGAACATTCGCAGATGAATGCGACACGTACGCCACATATGCGTATCATGCTCAGCCCTCCGTACATGCGCGCATGGTTCTCGTCATGCGCGTAGTGCTGCGCGTAATGGCGCGTATGCTTGCGCTTACGGGCGAGATTCTTGCGCGGACGGGCGAAGTTCGTGCATGCATACTCGCACGTCCGCGCATGTATACGCGGACGTCCTGCATTCTCCGGCGAAAGTCGAGCATGCATACCGCACGTCCGTGCATTCGTACGCGCATGTCCGCGCACCATGCGCGCATGTACGCAGGTTTGCGCATTTCCTACTCATATGTGCTTACTGTGCGCATTCATATTCGAATGTGCGCACGTCTACAACATGCAGAACGCGCACGTCCGTGCATTCGTACGCGCATGTCCGCGCATTCATACGCGAATGTCTGCATATCACCGTGCGCACGCTACTCGCATGTACTGCAGGTCTGCTAAACTACCCTTAATCTTCTAAAATGTTAAATTTAATTTCCAAAGGCCAAAGCCAAAAACTGAATATTCAACATATTTTTTTTCTTCCATAAATATGATCAGTACAATCCCTAATATATCACCAAAAATTATAAACAATTTTGCCCGATTCGTTATAAAGATAAAGGGCGCTAACTGCCCGTAAACCTAAAAATACATGTCGCGGTTCTCGACCGCTAAATCGACCTGGCGGGAGCGTTTACAAATTGTTAAGAATCATCAGCTTGCAAATGTCATTTCGCCGCATGAATACGCCCATGTGCGCACCATAACTCGATGTCCGGAGGTCTGCCATGCATAAGCACATTTGCGCACAGCTACACATGCATACTCGCATGTCCTCGCCGCTACACGCATGTACTCACGTCCGCCATGCATACTCGCAGTCACAAGTCCGCGCATGCCTACGCTCGTGTGCTCCCGTCCGCGCATGACTCATACGCACACGTGTGCACGCATACTCGCATGTACGCAGTCTGCGCATGCATCGCATAATGTGCGCACGTCTTCGTATCATATTCCGCACGTCTACGCATTCATATGCGAATGTGCCCGCACGTCCGCGCATGCATACTCCGCAGTCCACGTCCCTCATGCAACGCGCACGTCCGTGCATTCGTACGCGCATGTCCGCGCACGCATACGCGCATGTACGCAGGCCTGCGCATGCATACGCATATGTGCCCACGTCTGCGAATTCATATGCGAATGTGCGGACGTCTACGCATGCATACGGGTATGTACGCACGTCCGTGTATGCATCCCCGCCCGTCCGCGCAAGCATACTCGCACGTCCCCCGTGCATGTATACGCGCATGTCCGCGCACCTTGCGCGCATGTACGCAGGTCTGCGCATGCATACGCATTGTGGCGTACGTGTTTCGCATGCATACTCGCAAGTACGCACGTCCGCGCATGCATACCGCATTCCCGCGTTCCTCGCATGCATACCCGCACGTCCGCGCATGCATACGCGATGCCTCGCACCATACGCGCATGTACGCAGGTCCTCGCATGCATACGCATATGTTTGGCGTACGTGTGCGTATTCATATGCGAATGTGCGGACGTCTACGCATGCATACGCGACGTCCGTGCATGCATACTGCGAATGTTTGCGCATGCATACGCACACGTTCGCACGCATACGCGCATTTACGCAGGTCTGCGCATGCATACTCATATGTGCGGCACGTCTGCGAATTCAAATGCGATGTGCGGACGTCTACGCATGCATACGCGTATGTACGCACGTCCGTGTATGCATACTCGCCCGTCCGCGCAAGCAACTCGCACGTCTGCTCAACTGCAATACGCGCACGTCCCGTGCATGCATACTCGCACGTCCGCGCACTATGCGCGCATGTACGCAGGTTTGCGCATGCATACTCATATTATGCGTACTTGTGCGTATTTCATATGCGAATGTTCGCACGTCGACGCTGCATACGCTGAACGTCCCGTGCAGCATACGCGCATGTCGCGCATGCATACTCACACGGATATCGCACGCATACGCGCCTGTACGGCAGGTCTGCATGCATACGCGAATGTTTGCGCTGCCAGACGCACGCATACTCGCATGTATGCAGGTCTACGCATGCATAAGCAAGTTCGCACGTCTGCGAATTCATCTCGAAAATTTGCGCAGTCTACGCTGCATACGCGTAAGACGCACGGCTGTTTATGCTACTCGCACTTCCGTGCATGCATACTCGCCATGTCCGTCACCATGCGCGTCATTACGCGGTTTTCGCATGCCATCCATATGTGCGTACGTGTTCGCATTCATATGCGAATGATGCGCCACGTCCTGCATGCATACGCGCATGTCCCCGCGTCCTCGCATGCATCCGCGCACGTCCGCGCATTGCATCCGAATGTCCGAGCACCATAACGCGCATGTACGCAGGTCTTCTCATGCATTCGGCCTATGTGCTACGTGTACGCATTCCATATGCGAATGGTTCGCACGTCACGCAATGCATACTCGTACGTCCGTGCATGCATACGCGCATGTCCGCGCATGCATACGCGAATTTTTGCGCCAGGCTACTCACACGTTCCACGCATACGCGCATGTACCAGGTCGCTGCGCATGCATACGCATATGTGCACACGTCTGCGAATTCATATGCGAATGTTTTCGCACGTCTTCGCATGCATACGCGTATGTGCAACCGTCCGCGAATGCATACGTGCATGTACCCACGTCCGCGCATGCATACGCGCATGTCCGCGCACCATGCTCGCATGTACGGAGGTCTGCCCATGCATACGCATCTTGTTGCGTATGTGTTCGCTTCATCTGCGAATTCTCACGTTCGCGCATGCAATACCGCACGTCCTGCGCATGCAACGCGAATGTCCGCGCACCTACGCGAATATACGCAGGTCTTCGCATGTCTGCGAATTCATATGCGAATGTGCGGACGTCTACGCATGCATACACGTATGTACGCACGTCCAGCATACGCAACGTCCACACGTTGCACGCATACGCGCATGTACGCATGTCTGCGGATTCATACCGCATAGAGCGCACGTCTGCGTTCATATGCGAAAGGTGCGAACGCTGTGTATTCCATGCGCGGACATGACCTTTGCAGCTGATTCTGTAACAATTGTAACCGCTCCGCCAGTCGATTTAGCGGTTCGAGAACCGACGTGTATTTTTAGGTTTACGGGCAGTTTAGCGCCCTTTATCTGTATAACTAATCGGGCAAAATTGTTTTATGACTGATTTTTGTGATGAATATTAGTCGATTGTACTGATCATATTTATACAGAAAAAATTATGTTGATTTTCAGTTTTTTGTCTATTGCCTTTTGCAAATTTCAATTAACATTTTTTGAGATTACGGGTAGTTTCCCTCTATCTCTCATAACGAATCGTGCAAATTGTTTATATTTTTTGTGATATAGAGATTGTCTATAATATTTATGAAGAACAAAATTAATGTTGAAATACGCCATTAGGGCATTACGGGTAGTTTAGCGCCCAAGAATATTTATTTTTTGTTTGGCGGGAGAGTGTAACTTGCTGGGGAATATTTGAAGCAAAAATAAAAAATTCGTGTGGTTTACTTTTTACTTTGTAGTCCTTAAAGAAAAAATATGAAAAAATGACTGATTCCAAACCTAACCCTTTGTTTTTTGGGAAGCGTGTGGGTGCGGGAATTTTGAAGCAAAAATACAACAAACGTATTGGTATTTTTTTTTTGCTATATCATTGAGAAACGTCGACAAATGTCCGTTAGGCGAATTTCCGTCTTCCCGAAACCGTCTGCCAATAGTCCAATATACCTTCTAACTTTACCGTGCTGGATGAAACGCAGTTTAGAATGTACATGCATTTGGCGAATGTAAATGCTGTTGGAGAGTGCAAATGCAGTTTTAAGATGTAAAGGCCTGAATAAATGCAGTCATAGAATGTAATGCAGTTTTTAGAAATCCAATGAAGTTGGAGAATGTAAATCAGGTTTAGAGTGTAATGACGAATGTGAATGCAGTTTTTTAGAATGTAAATGCAGTTCTCAGGAGAAGGCAAATGAGTTTAGAATGTAAATGCCAGTTGGAGAATGTACCTGGAGTTGGATAATGTAAATACAGCAAATCAGTTTAGAATGCAAATGCAATTTTAGAATGTAAATGCCCTGTGAGGATCTAACTGCAGTTTTTAGAGTGTAATACAAATGCAAATGGAGTTTAGAATAGAAATGTAGTTGGAGAATGTAAATGCAGCTTGGAACTCTTTTATGCAAATGTAAATGAAGTAGCGTTAAATGCAGTTTTAGATGTAACAGAGTTGGAAGAATGCAAATGCAGTTTTAGAGGTAAATACAGTTTTCCGTTGGTGTTTGTGATGGAGGCATCCTGTGATAACGAAAGGAGGCATTTTAACTGCTGAACAGCTTCTTGGCATGGGTTTGATCTTTCCTATACATGGCAGGCATACTCTAACATGAGTAGCATAGGGCAAGTTCCGTCGATCTTAGGATTGTGGACGAGCACCCCCTCTGGTGCCAGTGAGTTTGTTAAGATGTTATTGCGTGAACATACTTTACTACTTTCGTCTTCTCTCGTATAAGAGAAGTGCGGTCCAAGGTACCAGGGTTTTCACAGTGCTCCAGGGGTGTTCCAGACCGTAACTTTAAGCTGACGTTTGGCTTCACGGTTGAGTAATGAAAGCAAATAACTCTTCAATTGAAGGTATGAAAATATAATAAGATCACGCTTATGCGGCGACACACAATTTTCATGAATAGTGTATCGTCTTTAAAAGCAAATATTCGCTTCTCGATCTCTCCAAGTATATTTGCCTAAGATAAATATGGGATAAGTGTGAGCTTATCCACTAGGGAAGATACAGAATTCCTAAAACCCAATGTACAATACTGGCCTGTGTAATATTGCACGGGTCCTATAGGCTGCTATGTATTGGCATTTACAACCCGATTTGAAAAATTATTTGAATTAAATTATATACAACAAAATTCAAGAAATTAAAAGATATGTTAAGAACAATATGGTCAATCGAGAGATTTGTCACTTTTGGTAAAATTACCATTGTTAAAATCACTTGGGGGCAATGTCGCAAACTTTTTTTCCTCTGTCGGTATTATTGCCAAACCCCCCTCCTGAGTTTGGCAATGAAAAGGCCAATGAAAAATGCATATATAAAGTACGAAATGTTTTTATAACAATGTACTAAGTGCATGGGTGATGTAGCATCTGAAAATTCCGACTATAATTTCGGTCTTCAATCCTGGTTTAATAATTCCCAAATCAGGAGTGAAATTCTGTTTTGGCCGATTTTAGCCATACAATTCGGAAAGACTGACACCGACGTATCCCATAACACAATTATATCAAAGACATGCACACATGTCATTTAGATGGTATTGATTTCTTCTTGACAAAAACATATCAGTTTGAATAAACTGTCTATTGTGTAGCATAATTATAAGTAAAACAGCTTCAACAATTAAATTACCATTGTTCAATCATAACGATTCTCATTATGAACTACTGAAATTGCTCAGAGATTGTTGTTTACCTCTCTAAGGTTTATTTTTTTGCACAAATACATGTATACTCAGTGTCCTAATTCGATAAAAGAACTAAAGCTGAAGTTTTCTGTAGTAAATTGGAATTTAATCTTCAAATCAATATCGCACTGTTTTGTTTTTCAGCGGATACAAAACCTTCTTGGTTTCACTTTGGCTACCAAGTTTCGAGGGAATTGTAGGTTAAACCCCAAAAAACAAAGGAAATCTTGCTGCACTAAAAGTACACTGTAGTCTACACCAGCATCTTGACTTTCTTATTTGGGAAATGAACATTTTTTTCATTGTATCAGCATTTTTTTGTTGTAATCTCCGGGATATTATTGTTAATATTAATCGATTTCATTATTCTTCCCACCTCTATGTTTACCAATAATTTGGTGTTATGTTTTTTACTCAAATCACTGCTGAGACCATGTTACTCTATGTAAACGATGCACCTTTTGTTTGCTCAAAATAGGCCACACAGATATTTTGAAGTCCCACAAAATAGGCAGACGTCTTCCTCCAAAATCCCATGACCCAAATAACGATTTCTGAAAGCAAACATTTGAGCAAAATACAATTCTTAACTATTTAATTATTTTGTTATTCCGAATGTAGGGTTTTTTTTCGACTCACACTGTATATAACCCATTATGGCACAAAATGGTATTCATCACGTTAATGATCTATTCGATAATAATGGCTGCCTTTTTAAACTTTGCGACCTCAAAAAGTTTAAGTTACCTGGTCAAAACTTTATCATATACTTTTCATTAATCAATGCAATACCTAATACATGGGAAAAGTGAAATTCAACTATATATCTATGCTCATGAAAACTAAACTAAAACTTGAAAACTGCAAAAAGGTATGTAAAACGGTAACATGATATTGTATACAGAAATTGTTCGTACCAGCCTAATCAAATTGAATGGCCCTTTGAACTGGCCCCGATATAATACAATATCAAAGATTTGCACATTACGATTAATTGATATATTCATTCAAAATCCTGCATAGATATCTATCAGTCAATAATTATTATTCAACTGAAATATTGCTACATCAAATTTATGCACTTTTTGTAATTCTCAAATTGATACGATTAAGCTCTTTTGACCTGTTGTTTAGTGTCATCTTTTTTGGAAAGTATGTTGAAAGGATATTTTGAATAATAAACTTCATCTCAACGAACAAGATTTATTTTGGGAATATCATATCCTCAATATAAAAACTACATTTTCTTATACTGTACGCCAAATATCACATACATTGGGCTCAATTAACAAATCACACCCAAATTTGAAGTCTTACAACCAACTAAAAATTCATATTTGCCATTTTGAGAATGTTTTGTCCCGTTTTGATCACCACAAATGAGTGTAATACAATGGTAGTTTTAGGAATACTATTCAATGCCAAATCTGTCGCGTATATTCAACTGTGTAGTTTTGGGTTGTGGTTGTTTTTTTGTAATTCTGTATGATGTTTGTTTTGGTGGAGGCCCCGGTGGCACATATGTATGTCCTTCTCCTTGACACCGGACTCAAGTACAGGGAATAAGCTGAAAAAAGGAAAGTCAAACACTGTAGGTGGTTTTTCCTCAAATAAGGAGAACCCTCGACATCCCACCCCTCGCCCAACACCCGCACACAGAACCCCCTCCCCAACACACCTGCAACTTCCCAATCCCTCCCTTCCTGCTAGGATGTATATACGTATTCCGTTTGGTGTTGGACTGAGGCATCCTGTGACAAGCCGGCAGGAGGCAACGCTGAATCAAGCTTCTTGCATGGGGTTGATCTTTCCTAAACAGGGCAGGTATACGCGTCAGGGTATACTGAGTTGTAACAGGCAAGTGCCGTCATCTTAGGGTATTTTGGCGATATAATTGATATCTTTCCAGTTCAAAATACTGCAAGATATCTAGCAGTCAATAAATTAAATTATTCAATATGAATATTGCTACATCAAATTTATGCACTTTTTGTAATTCTCAAATTTAGACTATAACATCTTTTTTGGACCTGTTGTATTAAGTTCAATCTTTTTGGAATATGTGCAAAGGGAATTTGTGAATACTAAACCTTAGCTCAAAGAACAAGATATTATTTTGGGAACTATCTAATACCTCAAATCAACTACAATTTTCTTATACTGTACGCAAATATCACATCTATTGCTCAATGTACAAATCACACCCAAAGTTGACGTCCTTACAAACCAACTAAGATCTCACTTGCACGTTTGCAAGAA
>JAMKCH010051249.1:0-27105 GCA_023653785.1 Ophioderma brevispina
CGACGTGGAAGCATCCCGGCATAGCCGTAAAAACTGGACTGCTGTACTGCGTAAAAAAACACCAAAAAACAAGAATTAGATTAGAAGGTTATATTGGCTCGATGAATGGAATATTAGCATAGAACACACCTTGCTAGCTTTGCTGTTTTATCTTTGTGTGTTTGTTCTCTATGCCATACTAGACAACCGTATATTACTAGCTATTAATAATAATCCAACTTGGGGGAGCGAGTAGCCGCAGCGGTTTCCATCGCTTTACACCACTGACGGGTCCCAGGTTCGTCCCAGGGTAGGGGCATGATGCTTTACGTGTAATTGGTTTCCAGTCCAAGCTCGCTCTCGCATAGGGCAGCCATAAGGCCAGAACGTATTGCTGCAACGCGTTGCGAGGAAAGTAGACAACGCGTGCGGACATTTCGGGCAAAGCGTTGCGACAGTTCAGCAACGCGTTCGGTGTCGGCAATCAAAATCATGAATTTCTGTGAGTATTTAAAAATAGGACCCCACAACGCGTTTGCTACGATACTTTGCAACGCCGTTGCCAAACCTTCACAACGCGTGCGAGCTTCACAACGCGTTGCAAGCCTTCGCAACGCGTTGCTAAGGTAACAAGCCATAAGGGACATACGTATTGCCGCAACGCGTTGTGGGAAAGTCACAACGCGTTGCGCATTTCGGCAACGCGTTGCGAAATTCACAACGCGTTGCGACATTCAGCAACGCGTTGCAGTATCGGCAATCAAAATCATGAATTTCTGTGACGTAATTTCAAACTATAAATCTCACAACGCGGTGCGACATTACAACCGCGTTTGCAAACCTTCAAACGTTGCGGCAATACGTTTGACCCTTATTGCCTTCACAACTCGCTGTGAAGTTTACAACGCGTTGTGAAGCTCAGAACGGTTGTGATGGCTTGCAACGCGTTGTGAAAGACCCAAAGGGTCATAAAGTATTGCCGAAACGAGTGGTGGATATATATTTTGAAATACGGTCACGAAATTCATGATTTTGATTGGCCGACGCCGCAAAGCGTTGCCGAATGCCGCAACGCGGTTGCTACTTTTCACAACGCGTTGCGGCAATTAGTTATGACCCTTATGGCATTGTGACCTTCGCAACGCAGTTGGAAAGCTCACAACGCGTTGTGAACTCTCGCAACCGCAGTTGTTAAGGATTGCAACCGTGTGTGAGTTTCCACAACGCCTTGGATAGATACTTTGCAACGCGTTGTGGTCTATTTTTTGAAATTACGTCCACAGAAATTCATGATTGTGATTGGGCCGACACCGCAACGACGTTGCTGGAAATGTCAGCAACGCGATGCCGAAATGTTCGCAACGCAGTTGCTACTTTATCGCAAAGCGTTTGGCCATTACGTTATGGCCTTTATGGTTGCCATACTCGCAGGTTTTTCCGGGTGCTCCGGTTTCTCCTGCTTCTAAAAACGGGACTTTCTGTCCCCTTCCTTGTCATGAGTTAAAGTATGTGGTTCGGTCGTTGTTTGTTGTAAAGTTGCAATTGGCGCTGTATTAGGTGCTGCCTCTAAGTTGCATTGTTTCTGTGAATGAAAGGCTGTGTTCGTGTTAGTAGAGAGAGATATTAATGCTTAATAGTATTATAATAAAGAAAATTTGATAATCCAGTTTGAAATATGCAACTTTCCCATTATAATTCAACAGCATATCTATAAAGACATAAAAATGAAGAGAGAGGCACATTAAAATTAATATTGATGACCAATAATTGGTGGAAAAATGTATACTTCGGTTATTAACCAAGAACTGGGTGTGCTAGGTAATGAATCATCAGTAATTTAATATTAATTCAGATCAAAAATGAAGATTCAAGCATGGCAGATTTATCAAGGATTACGCAAATTGTGCGCTAAATACATAGAGTGCTATTAATAGGAATATCAGCCCACTCTACCTACAATCACATAAGACCTGCCAACAACGTGCTGTCTTGATTTATTGGATACTTGGGAAAAATGTCATGGAATGTCTCTAATGAAATAAATTTATAGCCTTGTACGTTTTGGTTTCGTTTTATTATTAAAACGACAATACAAAGCGTTGTATACACAGTCAGCACCATCTCAAATTGAGATGCCGCTTCTCCACTGGGTTCAATGTGTTTCTATCTATTGAAAAGTTTTCACGTTAACGACGAGCTCTATTATTAATGTTATTTTGTAATCATAAATTTGAATCATAGAGTTTAAAGTTTACTTTGGATAACATATAAATGGATATAAACGAATGTATGTATATATATTTTTGGGCATTTTCTTGCATGTAATATTCGCCAGAGGCTTGCCATACAGGCAACAAATCAGAAGCTGTTTTACCCATTCCATAATATGCATTGTAATGTGTCTACTGCACTGCATTGAACGCATGTCGTGCTTAGGGATAGAAGGCACTCAAAGGTTTACGAACCACAAATCATTTCCTGATCATTTGTGGGCTAAATTAAAATGATTGCAAAGATCAGGGTTTTAATGTTTAATATGGGTTTTGGTTTCTCCAAACTTGTCATGCTTTTTTGGGATTGACCAATACAAAACCCTCTGGGGCAAAGATCTACTTAAGGGCGTGTTCGTTGAAAGAGAAAATGTTCCATTAATTCGTACCTTTGCACTCCGGCATTCAGTATATTTTATATATAATGTAATACAATTATAATGTGCACTTGTGTATGCCTACCGTTTGTGAGTGTGTGGATATTGTTTGTTGTTTTGTGTCTGTGTATGTATTGTCAATTATATATCAAACATGGAGAAGCACATCTTCACTTCTTCAGTATAAAAGGCCATTAAAGGGCTGTGAATCCATCGCTATAACCTCGTGTCCCCAGAACACCGATTTACCAGAGTGTCAAAAATTTCGGTATCGGAAGAAGGTAATATTTCCTCATTCCCCTCTGAAATCTTGGGCTAACGGATGTTTGGTTTTTAGGCAGATTGGTGGATGGTGTCTCAATTTGCCCCATATGGGTCGACCAATCTTAAACAAGTTGTGCAAGTGTGGTGACGGACGTTCAAATTTCCTCACTCGTGTGTGCGACATTTACCCGATCTATTTTTTTTGTCAAATCCTCTCGCATAGTCTATGGAAGCATATCGACACACACACACACGCTTATCTCACCCATTATGAATTGTTCCCACTCTTTTCAATTGTTCGGGGAAATAAGAAACATATGGATGACCTAAGTAAAGTACACAGCACCTACTTACATGAATAGGGAATGTGTACTAAGATTACTTGAATCAGTACTAGTACAAACACCTTGCATCAGCCGGATATCATCTTTACGTAGATCATTTGCCATTTCCAACAATTGCCACAGATGGCCAAATAAGAGTTGCACACTTGATAGATAGCAAACGTTATGTCTGTGTTTTTCAGGTGAAGAATGAATTGAATCCTGGTAAAATCGACAAACATGGCGAGCAACTAGAGGAGTATTAATAAGTACTCTTTTTCCAATTTGCTCCTTCACCACAATCTAATTAATAATGACGCAATGTTTCTTTTCTTGATCACTCTTTTTTTCTGCACTGCCTACCTTCATTCTCGTCAAGCTATCATAACATTTGAAAACCACACACACACCAAAAATAAATAAAACATAATTAATGAAAAACAAAAATCAATTAATATGGTATACCTTAGGAACTTTAGGGATTCATTATCTTACGGAAATTTGAAATATTGTTGAGCTATTTTCTTTTCTATCAATTAGCATGACAAAAATAACAAAATAGATACTACTAACACACGGAGCCGGAGAATTATTAAATGAATATGCTTTTCATAACACTAACAGCACACTTACAAATCAAATGAGGAAATTTGGGATCAGCATCATTAGTTAAGATATTCTATGCATTGATCAACATAAATGAAATTCTCACATGACGAAATGTATTTACGCCAAACCTGTCTAATTCATTTAAATAGAATTGGTCTTAACTCACATATGCGTTAATTACAATTGGTATTCAGTACTCTCATTGAGTTTTAGCAACGTACTACAGAACTGTAGTCTGACCTACTAAAAAATCCACACAACTTATATATTCCGCTTGGGCGGGTTACTAACATGCAAGTTGTGTGGCATCGCTTAACCCTATCACCATCGCACTTCCGTAGTTACGCTTCCTCTTCCTCACCTTGTCTACAGCATATTTTGATCCGGCTTAATTTACCACACGTGTAATGCAACAACAACCACGAACGACTCGCCTATTACCCGGAGCTAGCACACTTTAAACATTCCAGTTACAAAATGTTTGAGTGATTTACCATATGTTGACAGATTGACCAGAACCCCTGAAACTGATTCTTAAGTGCCGAAGTGGGTGCCTAGAGAGGGGGGCCAAAACAAAGTTTGTACAGGGGTCAAATTTTTCAATTGATCCAATCATGTGAAAAAGCACACCATGTTATGTGTCACCATAAGGAATTTACATAAAAGGTTTAGTTTGTAATATGGACAGCCTACAGTGTCACACGTTATAGCTCAAAAAAAACGCAAAATCATACAAGGGTCAATTTCATTGTACACCAAGTGGGGGTCAAATTTAAAATTGCTTGGCTTGCTTCCGATTTGGGATAAAAAATGGTGCAAATTATTTGGTGGAGCTCTCCTAGGATACATTAAGGAATAGGTTGAGTGTCTCAAATGCTTGCTTAAGAAAGGAGGGGGTAACAAGATCAGGCCCCCATTGATGCAATGGACGTTACCCTTCTGTGCCCCCACATCGGAAACTAAGCATTTAAGAAAGTCAAAACTATTCTCTGATTTAATCCTATTAACTCCGCCAATCTTTGCACCATGTTTATCCAAATTGAGCAACTTTAAAAGTTGACCCTGTACAACTGAAATTACCCTTATTTTGATTTTTGCTTTTTTTAGGCCCTATAACTTTGATACTTTAGTCTTACGATTACAACATACCTTTTCTGAATCCTTATGGTTAGACACTACATGGGTGTGCCTTTCAACAGATTGGATAATTTACAAATTTGGACCCCTGTACAAACTTTGTTTTGGCACCCATGCAATTACTACCAATAGCCTCACTAGTAACCAGCCAATCTGTACCATATTCGGGTGCAATGTAATCTGAATATATCCAAATTCACCTAATCGATATGAATAGTTGAATAACGGTCTTGATTGGAATTTTCAATGATCTTTATGTCTTCCCTGGTAGTCTCACCTCCAAAAGTATTACATCATGTCTTATCTTTCTGTTTCTTCTTTCCCGTTGTGAGCAACAAGTTTCCCCTGGTCCACTAACACCAGTGCATGTTATCCCATCACTTAAGAACTTAGATAGATAGACTGAGTGATTACTATTTTAATCAGATAGAGGGATTGACTTAAAATAAATTTAACAAAAAGGGAAGCGTATGAGAAGCAATATCTCTAAGTCACTATGAGCTGTGACCTGCCCTTGAGTTCTAATGACCCCTAACCCTGGATGACCTACATGACCCACCGTGTATGTGTACCTTTGAGCATTGCGGTAATGTTTTGAGAGGGCACAAAACGTTGCTGACAATCGCCTCTGATTGTTGCTCGTCCTCTCCGATATAACCATTTCACTGACCTAACTGGACACCAACGTAACTGGACAACCAAATTTTATCTTGCGGACAAGATAGCTCATCAGGTAAGCGCTCGACCGGTCTTCCCTAATTTATATATTTCTTTCTTTTCTTCTATATAGCTGTCTTGCCTACAATGTAAGGTGCTCTAAATCCTCATTGATTATCCACATGATACAAAATGTTACTCCTTCAATCTCCCTATAATTTGGACCTAGCCAAAACCTAACCTTATGCTTGAATACCAGAAAACTAACACCCTGTTAGCTCACGACATACTGTGAACTCTGTACACCCACTACCAACCCCATTCGGGCTTAAACTTACTGATATAATCATAAACATCGAGGAAAAATTCTAGATTGATTGACTCACCCTAAATAACAATCATCATGTAGTGCAGAAAGTCGGTAAGTGGCAGGAACTTGCCATGTGGATCTCTACTAATCTAATGTGATACAGGTATTAGGAATGACTTTAGTTATCACTCCTTGAGTCAGTGGCTCTGAATGGTTTTTCAGTGACTATGTTGTCCGCAGAACATTTCAAAGCCACTGATCAAAGACTCTCGTCATAATAGTACAGTTTGATGGAATATGACAGATGGCGCTATTGCACTTCCGACCTTCTAATTTAAAATATGGTGTGTCATTATTAACCCCCTGAGGGTCTACCACCTTTCTTTCTTACAGTATCTCTGATTGGCTCATATAAGATGATATAACCTTTGAGTAACCAATCAAAATAGCCCTGCCATAGTCTTTACACTGAACATTTAAGTTTTTCTTTCCATGTTTCTGATGGCTAGATACCATAACCAATGTATAAAATACGCCATCGTGTTGGCGTGGCAATGGAAAGAAGGCCTCGCCCCTGGGTGGCTGCCTTCTTGATCACAGCTACCACTGCGCCAGGTAAGTATGCGCGTTTACGCTTTCGTCCTCCAAGGCACTACTGCATAATATAGAAACTTGGTTGTTAACCCTTACGGTACTATATAGCAAGCCATTCTTTGTGCAGGCAAGAAATCATTGAGTGCTAATCTATATGAAATACTATTATGACACAATCGTTGGGAGCCTCAAACTCTCTGCCCGGGGGTGTTCGTGTTGGACCAATGAAAGCGTGTGATGGGGTTAAAAGCATATCGAATCTGATTTCCGTAAAAGGGGTAGTTTTGGTGGCCGCCGGACCATTTAGCATCCGTTGTGCTTGTGATGTGTGTGTGTATCCTAAATTGTTAAGTTTATTTTTTTTAAAAATTGACCCTCAATTGAAAAGTTGAAGTCATTGGAACCAAACGTCTGTCCATAGGTGCACCATGGGATTCCTCATATGTTTAATGAGTCAAAGGGCATGTCCAGTTCAAAGTTATATGAGGTCAAGTTGAAAAATAGGCTAAAATGTAAAATGAACCCAATTGAAAAGTTGAAGTTCAATTGGAACCAACTTCTGTTATAGGTGCACCAGGGATTCCCCATATGTTGATGAGGGCAAAGGTCTTTGCCAAGGTCAAAGATCATGGAGCGCCCACAGCTTATATTCTTTTAATATAGTGAGCGCGAAGCCGAGAACCCCGCAAATTCTAGTTAAATTTTGGCTCCACAATATTATGGTACTTTTTTAATCGTGTTTTGTATCTCTGTCCCTGTCCATTCCGAACAACACTTTCCCGGTAATATTTTGTTGGTGATGTGGAACTTTTTTTACTTCTGTGAGGCAGCAATGCCAAAAAGTGCATCGAATCCTGAAAACACAAAGCACCTCCCCTGAGGCACCTATTCACAACATCATTCCTAGTTATGGATGAATGTGTGGCAATGTCTAATTGACAAGTTGTTACAAATCGCCGTAGCCGGATTGTCATTATCTAAGCTTCACAATTTGCACGAACGTTTAAAATATAAAATAAATTGGTAACAATTGATGGATGACAGACGTACAAAACAATGGAATACACTTTGGTTAGCTTACGGTTTTGTTCATTTCATTGAAATAAGATATGAGTAGATATACCACAAATCATTTGAATAACATCATCATTTTTGAGCAAGTTAGTTCGGATGCCTGAAGCCAAGCCGGCAAAATTTTGCCATTATTTTTCGCATCCCGTTGTTGTTTTCTGATAGATTGTATCTTTGTTAGGGAAATAGCACTTGGCATGAAAAAATTGTGGTTGAATGAAAAGCATTTTCAAAAGTGTTTTGGGAAAACCCCGGTTAATTAGAATGCACACTCATTCAGTGATTTATGGTACGCAAATGTTTTAGAGAAGTATTCACTTGCGTTTGCAAGTGTTTTCGGGCAAGTGTAGTTAGCAAATGTTTGTGTGTTTGGGTGTGCATGCGCATTCGCAGATGTTTTTGGGGCCACACTTGTGTTTGCAAGTGTTGAAGGTATGCAGGGGTGCTTGCAAGTGTTTGCAGGTATTTAAACAGCACCTTCGCAAAGTGGTTTGAGAGAATGAAAATGTTTTTGTGGGGTAACGCATTCCCATTTGGCAAAAGTGTTTTAGGGTATGCATGCATCTTTCCAAGTGGTTGGAGGGTACGCACATAATCACGTTCGGCAAGTATTTGAGGGTTGTAAACACTCACCTTTGAAATGTTTGGGAAACTCACGCATAGCTTATTCACACATTTTTAGCAACGCAAACGCGAGTTCCCAATGTTTAAGGGACGCCAACGCAAGTTTTAAAGACAAGGCTCACTTGGCTGTTTCTGTCATTAGATTGAGGACAACAACTGCTGTTACCCTACCGCTGTGAAGTCGGCTATTCATTACAAAAAACCCACCCCATCTTGATCTTTGAAGAAAGGCACATTTTGTACAGGGCCTAATTTTTCTACCTTTCTTCCAATTTTTGTGCATGGTCAGTCAAAGATAGGCTACACGCCACTTCCTTTTTGTGTCGCCTTTGTCCACTGTTGTCTATTGATGATGTCTGTTGATGACTGTTGTTGATGTCTGTTTGTTGTTGTCTGTTGGGGGTTTAGTTTTTTGTAAAATGGTTACTTGATTGAATAATCTCCATACTTGATGGATTTAAACCAAACTTTCATCATAGGTGCAACATAAAATCCCATTTGCTGAGAGGTCAAAGGTCACATACAAGGTAAAGGTCATGTGAGTCAAGTTGTAAGATAGGCTGAAAATGTAAATTGACCTAAATGAAATTTGAGTTCAATTTGAACCAAACTTGAATCATAGGGCAACATCGGGCCTCATTTGTTGTAATGAGGTGTCAAAGTCACATGAAATGTCAAATGAGACCTATCATTACAAACCGCGACGGCATGTGCGCACATTGGTCCGAGGACCGATTTCTTTTCACCCTAATGCACACAAATATCATTCTGTACTTTGGAGTTTTATTGTGTCCACAGTTGGTTTTGCCTGTGAGTACCCTTGCAATGGTCCAGTAATTTGTGCCATCCTTTACACTGACCTTGTTAACCACTGCTAATCCATATTCCAAAATATGGTACTAGTTCAAGGGTGTATTGATCATCCCACAAAAATCCTATCTTAACACTGAAACCTGACTTTAACTCACTCTTAGACCACAAAGCAAGCATACCTTTAATAATTGTATATTTTTTAAAGAACTTACATCTGTTCCTGTAACATGTTGTAAACAGACTTTTATGGGCCAGTACAACTATTTTTACAGCTGTGGATGCAGTCCATCATTGTGTTTTTGAGCTTGTTCCAACACTGACTCTTTTTGTGTGTGTGCTGGGGGGCTGTTCCAAATAGTGTTGGCTATGGTTTTGCATGAAATTAATTGAACATCCACCGTGTGGTTCCTATAAACCCCCGTGCCTAATAAACGCCCCCCTAACTACTTTTGGATACAACCATTCAAGAAAAGAAGTAATAATCTTACCTAAATCACTGAATTAATGGCCGTGACTGTGACTGTCGTAAATCCGTATCATAATCACTGTGGTCATCAATGTCTTTTCTGCTTATGATCCGTCCAACTATGGTAGGGTCTGGCATCGCGCACCGAAACATCACCATTTTTTCCCCCCGCTCCTCAACCACATAAAAAAACAGTGGTAACCATGTGAGTTCTACCTAATTTCGAGGAAAGGGTATATTTTTACTGTCATCAAGGACCGCGGAATCACGAAAAAAGGGGGATTCTGAGCATCTGTCTCCCCCGCGAAATTTAAAAAAAAGGGCATTTCACAGAATTGGTTGTGGTCTCCTACAAAACTTTACAGGAACATTTGGTTATCTTTGTTGCATTTCATTCAAGGTAAATCATATACATTATTGTACTTTAATCCAATAAAACCAGGATCAGCTGGGAGTACAGCAGACACACAGTATATTGAATACTTGTATTTTGTTCTTAAATGTTTAAATTATCTAGTCATTGAAGGGTGGTCTGAAATCTTGTCATTGAAAACCCTTGAAATATGGGTATTTTTTTTAAAAATAATGTTCTTGACATACTTATGCAAAAAAAGGGGGGTAAATCAATGAAACATCATTGAACAGGGGGTTTGAAAAAATGGAAGAACTCTCATGGTTCCCACTTTCTATTTTGAGTTGAGGGACCGGGCGATTTTCCCCACCAAATCCGTGCTGAAAATTGCCGAATCCGTGTATTATGCACCTAAAGGTCAAGGTAAACACCATATCCATTTTGGCCCGCTTACAATCATTGATTTCACAAGTCATTGCGCATTTTATTCAACGGTAGGTGCGAAACCCACCCCTGCTCACCGTTCGTTTGTATTATTGTACCACGAACACTAAGCGTGTGAAAGGGATTTTTGCGGGATTTTTAACTTAATAAATGCAAACCACCCCCAGGGTGTTTAGATTAGGAACAACGGTATGACTTTCCAAAACCTTTTAAAAAAATCATGCCCTGGGGCCTTTATCACAGACCACTATACACACACACACACGAACTCACAATACACACACACACCTGCCCTAGCACAAGACTACCCACAGCAAAAACAAAACCCACCCCCCCCCGTGTTGCCTAAATGTTATGTTATTTACACCTTTTCAGGATGCTACCAACAACCCTCAATGAATTCAACAACCAGATACCCTGCTAAGTCTTTATTGATCTGCTCAACAAACCCAAAACTCAACCCACAAAACCAAAAAAGCTATGACCTGAAATTTTAGTTAAAAAGGCAACCATTCGCACTCATTAGTGTCACTTCATAATCACTGCACTGAGCAATTTAAACTGATGTTTCATGATGAGCTCTAGTATAAATTGTCCCTGTCCTTGGTGGTGCAGTGATGATTATTATCTTATGCACTAAGTAGTGTTCACGGCCGTTAGTCATCGTGAGAGTGTGAGGTAATCATACCACTAACTGTTGACACGTATGGCAACCCTTTCCTACTCGGATTGAGTGTATAAGAAAGTGGCTATTTTGCAAGGGTATTGCTGAAATAAAACAGCTTTGAGATTTTCTTCTAGCATTTGGTCTACCTCCTCCCAAGTACTTACAAGAATATGTTTGCTGTAAGTGTCAATCCATAGAAAATTAAAGTTGTGAGAATTAAGATACAGTATATTTAAATATTGCCAGCACCATTCAGAAGCCCTTCTAGGAAACTCCTATGAAGCTGTACATTGATAATTATTTGCATCGTTCAATTGAATGTGTGAATTACTGCTTTTCTTTCCAGCTAAAACAGTACCACAATTTATGAAGGGAAATTATCATGATTGCGTAAGAATCAACTTGCTAATCTGCTGGTCCTGATATATACCAACAGAAATTTGAAGAATCTGCTTGTGAATTGAAGTACTCCTGTTTCTGAAATGTTCATAGCTCCCTAAGGGAAGTGTTTTTGTTCCACAAATATGAAGGCATGCATCGTGGTAAACCCATCCCAAAGGAGCTTCCTGCTGTGATCACTAAACTTAGAACCCTTTCTCGTACTTCTTACTTCTCATTGGCAAAATTGCTGAAGGTTTTGGTATCTAATCTAATGGCTTTATATGACATACTGGTAATATGGAATATCAGTACGGTAGCCTAAGTGGATCGTCAACTACATGCCCCTGCTTGTTGGATATTTTAGATGTTTTTTACAAAGGTATTAATTTGACCAACTCAATAGGTACCCTTGTAGTTAGTGATTTTTTCAAAGCCTTCAACTGTGTCGATCATACAATGGCTGTTAACCAATTGAGCCCTCTGGGCAAGATCTGAACGATTCCTTGGATCATCAGCTTCCTCCGACAGAACGGCAGCGGTTCGCTATCAATCGGCCCTGTCTAAGTGGGAAAGTCGCACGTGCAGTGTCCCCCAATGGACCAAGCTTGGTCCCCTAAATTATTTTTTTGGGTATGGCTGATGACAATGCAGCTGTAGATTCTTCTGCCCACAGATTGGAAATATTTTGTGATTCCCTTGGGAGACCTTTCGTTAATGGCATTTCCTATGCAAAATGTGATTTTAATAATCTGTTACCGGTCTGTGAATAATCATCCAACTTAAATCCTAACAAATTCAAAACCTGCAGATCTGTTTTAAGCGTAACCCACTTCAAACACCTTCAATTTCAATTGGTGATAATTGGCTTGAAAGTTGTTCTGAACGAAACTGCTGGAATTGGGTCCAAAATGATTGAAATGGAACTCATAAACACCATTATTACTCAGATTATTAAGCAGTTACCCAATCTTGGCCGTCTAAAAAAGTTTGGTGTTCCGAAGCAAGATTTGAATCACATTACATGACTATGTTCGTCAATTGTTGGAATATGCTACCCAAGTCTGGAAACCCTCAAATCTCACTTGTAAAACAATCTTTATCTATTGAAGCATTCAAAATCGGGCTTGTAAAATTATTTTAGGCCTGATTCCACAGATTATGACGTGCCGACCAAGTGTTGTCTGTCAATCATCTGTAAAGGCGTGATTAAGTTTTTGGCAAAAAATTTGCTGAAGCCATGCGTCATTTCAGATCGTTTTACCTCATGGTTTCATGAAAGTTCAAGTTGCCCACATATGAACATTAAGAAATAAGCGCCGGTTTGAAGAACCAAATACAGAGTTGACAGATATGGCAATAGTGCAATACCATACCTTACAAGGCTACCAATAAGTAATTTTTATTTGTGCCGCATTATTTTGAATCTGAGAAAAATAATTTCCTTTTAATTGTATTATATCTTGATTCTGTGCAATTAATCGATTATATTATTTTTTTTTGGTACTTTAACTTTTGTTCACCATTGTTTACATTTTTGAGTATGTTAGTTTTCATGTGTGTTTGGTTGGTCACCATTTTGAGAGCATTCAAGTGAGGAAATCCGGAGGTTTAAAAAGTAAAAATGTTTTTTATTTAAATTTATGATTATTCATGATATTACATATCATTCAAGAATTGTATTTTTGGCTGCTCCACATTTGACCAAATTTTAAGACCCCAGTTAGAAGCCATTTTGTCCCCCGCTTGGTCCCCGCCAACTTTTGTTGGCGAAGGGGGACCGAAAAAATGGAGCCGTCCGTGGTGTGTGTGTGCGTCCCACGCGATATCTTTAAAACTACACGTGTGAATCCATCTTTGCAACTAGAATGTATCTCAGTCGGCTGTGTGGATACAAAGTGGGTATGTGGCATGGGTCAAAGGCAAATGTGGTCCAAAATAGGTCAAATAGGCAAAAATAGGGCTAACAAAATCGCTATACTAACGTGGTCCCACACGATATCTTTTGATATTGGAGCAAGTATGGGTGTTCATCCCTGCACCATAGGAGGTCACTCAAGTAGGCTGCGGATGAATTTTTCGGAGGAGGGTCCTGTGGCATTGGTCAAAGGTCAAATGAGGTCAAAAATAACGCAAAATTGGATTAAATTACTTGTCTATAAACCTTATCTGTTGTGGTCTGAATGATGAACTTGGTGGGTGTGTCAACTTAGTTGGCCGAAAATTTTGGTCATTTCAGGTCATGCGAGTTCAGCCAAGGTCAATCACTTAACCATGTGTCGGAGGATGAAAATTGGTGGGTGTGTCAACATCAGTAACCAAAATTGTGAAGGTCATTTCGTCATCCGAGTCAATCAGCCAATCCACTTAACATGTGGTAGGAGGAATGAAATTGGTGGGTGGTGGTCAACATTCATACCAAAAAGTTTGAATGTCATCAATCATCCCAGGTCAATCACTACATGTGGTAGGAGATGAAAATTGGTTGGGTGTGGTCAACATTCATTACCAACAATTTTGAAGGTCATTTTAAGGTCATCCACGGTCAATCACTTAACATGTGGTAGGAGGATAAAATTTGTGGGTGTGGTCAACATTCAGTACCAAACATTTTAAAGTTCATTCAGGTCAAACACTTAACATGTGGTAGGAGGATGAAACTGGGGCGTGTGTCCTTCAAGGTCAATCCTAGGTCTCCAGGTCAAATCACTTAACTGGTGGTAGGAAGGATCCCAAAAAATTTGATGGTCATCAAGGTCATTTGGGGTCATTTAAGGTCAATCACAATCATGTGGTAGTAAGATTAAACTTGCGGGTTGTCAACATTCATTGCCAACAATTTGGTAGTCCTTTCAAGGGTCATTCAGGTCAATCTTTGCACTGTTTGTATGGTCACGAAACAAATTTTGGAAGGGATGTGTTGGTATTCACGTCAAATCACAATCATGTGGTAGGAGGGTTGAAACTAGGTGCATGGGTAAAATGTTCGTTAGTGCTTGAACTGGTGAATCGTCATGTCCAATGGAAGAGCCAACAGTTTGTTCAAGCCCACTTATTTCCCATCACAACTTCCCTGAGAGCTTAAAATTGTTGCTTTTCTTGTTCTTTTAGCTACTGCACTGGGCAGGGACCCAACTTTGGTTGTTCGAGAAACCGCCTTGTCAAGGTTGCATAAGATGCAGTGCAAAAAAACACCTTTTTTCAAATGAACATCGTAAATGTTTCATTCAGACAAATAAAGTATTCGAGCACCTATAAACACTCGCATACATTACGTGCTTGTTAGTAATCCATTAGCAAAGGAGGTGTATAAGCATCAGTGCTGTGCCAACAGTCGCGTGTGATAACTCCGCACGCTTATCGTGTCTCATGTTTCAGTAACT
The DNA here is from genome assembly GCA_023653785.1 of Ophioderma brevispina. Taxonomy (NCBI): domain Eukaryota; kingdom Metazoa; phylum Echinodermata; class Ophiuroidea; order Amphilepidida; family Ophiodermatidae; genus Ophioderma; species Ophioderma brevispina. The sequence goes on from JAMKCH010051249.1 coordinate 14,719, forward strand.
TTAATTTGAAAAGGTCTATTGGAAGTCCCACCTCAAACGCATCAGTGGCAAAGCTACTGTGCAAATCAGCATATCCAAAAGCCAAAGGGTTGGGGGGGGGGTGATAATGCGTAAGCCTCATAAGGTTTAATAATTTGCTGACCCTGAACGATCTTAGCCCCCCAATGTTGCCGCCATGTGCATTATTTGTGAAAAGGCTCTGAATTTCTGTGTACTCGTGTTTTCCTACTTGCACATACACTCTATCAAGTATTGTGGGAAACCATCTTGTGGTTTTGATAGTAGCGCAATAAGGCAGATACAAGGTCCTATTCACTATGTAACGCATATTGATGGTTACCATTAAAACAAGCAGCAACAGTTTATCTTTATCTTGAAAAGAAATGGATTTGGAAACTGAAATTTCAGGACAACATGAGAAAAATAGGCCCTTTATCATTGATAAAGCAAAATTGTTGCTACTTTCCGGGTAAATAAAGGGGGCAATCCAAAGGGTGATTGGAACAAGCTCCTTAAATCTTCCACTTCTGTTTTGTTTACAACGCATACATAGAAGAATTAATATAGCACTTTTCCCCACAATCAAAAGCGCTTTACAAACAATAAAATAATTACTCACTAACTTCGAACGTGAGCCTTAATTTGCTTTTTAAAAAAAACCTGGAGTGATGGGGCCGCTCTATACAATGGAAGCGAATTCCAGAGGTTGTGGGGCCCTACACAGCGAACCTTGATACCTCCAGTTCTTTGGTTTTTGGAACATTGAGTCGGTGTATATGTAGGGAACAATTCTGTTTGTTAAAATCCAGTGTTAATACAGTGAGATCTGGTGGACCATACGGCAGGATAACCAGTTATTCTGTAGATATCTTCGAGAAAAGGTTAGTTAAAATTTCAGTTTATTCTGATACATTTTGATATTAACTATAAAAAAAAAGTTAGCATTGATACTTTTATCATTAATAAATGAAATACAAAATTAAAAATTACAATTTTTTCCCATAGTATAATCACAATCTGCCCGTATTATAGTGCTCAGGGCCTTATGTCGACAAACATACGTTCTACAGATAAGGATCTGTCTTACAGTTCAGCGACAACATCCATGATCAGAGAATGTATCTGGCCACAACTTGACCCCAGGTGTTCACACCAAGAATAAAACTTGCTTCGGCCAAAGGGGGTGGGGGTTTTAACGGTTTTCTTCAGCTTGCTGTGTCTTAAGGAATAGCCCATCTCGGATCGAGAATTGATTTAGAGGATGTGTGATTCGATTGTTAAATGTTGTCCATGATGTAAACCCAGACGACAGGTGCAACAAATTTGAATAAGATTTGAGTGCAGTGTTTGCTGTCCTAATCTTTAGTTGACACGGTTTTTATTTTTTTTATGTGTGTGGAATTGGCTCACTGTATGGAACCCGGGTGCCCAGTGAATTTCGAACCTAGGTCCAAATACATTTGGGTTACTGGGATGCGACCCCCCGGGTCTATACCACCTGGCTTACAGTAATCGTGATTGCTCATTACATGCTATAACCGAGCCAGGAAGCAAATCACAATACATATTGTTACAAACTTTACAAACTTATTACATGTTCTCTGAGTGACAATGGTTATAAAAAATGTAATGTACATCAGGTAACCTGGGAGTGGGGTTAGCATTCACCTCCACTCAAGTTGTTGTAATTTACCTGTAGGGCAAAGGCAATGCGATTCTGTGCACATGCTTCATATACATTTGTTTTAACTTTTTTATTGTGTGGGAATGATAACAACCGAAAATTCCCGCCTATTTGGGGTAATCACCAGCAGCTCGGAAGCCCCCCCCCTATCCTTCGCGCGCGAACTATACAGAATGCCAATCTTCCTTTAAATTGGAATCTGATGATTTTTTACATTTCTGTTTTCTTTCTGGGATTAAAATCCAATTTTCTGTATTTTTTCTGTTTTAGCTCCAGCAATAACGTCGTATGCAGAGCTATTGTTAGGGCAATGTGGTGACCTCTATCTATTAGCATCACTCTATCTGTCTGTTCACACTGCCATAATGCGTCTTGTTGCAAACGCTGGGCCGATTGTAGATTGTGATTTTTAAAAGCAATTCTTGTTTCATAATCGATATCTCAGACTCTGTTGCACTCAAAAGTCCATCGGAACATCAGTGTATAAAATAGGTTCGTACATCGCGATTTTGTATAAGACGGGCATACAAAAAGCCATGGTAAAGCATGGTCAGATCACATCCCTGTCACAACTCGCGATCTTGCTTTATCGGAACAATAACGGACGTGGAATATTAAAATCGACAAAAAGAACATGGAACAGCCTTGTTGGAAAATTAAAAAGACATCGAGAAGTAAGGACCCCGTTTGCAGTGGCGTTTAACCACAAGAAAAGGCGTACTCTGCATTTCATAGGACGACACCTTCACTGGCAATGACGGGTAGGCTTGTAAACAGTGTTAAGTGACGGCAAGTCTTCAAAATTTTGTATCATTATGTTTTACTTGGCCTTTTTTATACCCGTTTGATCAAACAGCATGCACTAGTATGTTGGAGATGATTGGACCCAGAAACTAAGCCCCATTACATTTCCATCAGTAATTTTAACTTTTTTTGATTGATATTTTACTCTCAGAAATGGTCTTTCCCGGTACAGCTCTAAATGTGCATAAACCATCTGGCTTCCAGGGGCTTCGCCCCTCTACCCCCACCAGTTCGTTGCCCCTGAACCCACCCAGGGGCCCTAACGGGCCCCTGACCCCGGCCCTTAAAAGGTCGATACTCCGGTCCGTCTTCGCTCCCTCCGTTCGCATTTCAGATTTTTTTCCAACTCCCATTGGCATCTCTGACTATATTAATCGACTGGTAATTGCGTGTTGATTCCATTTCTTTTCTTTGTCGCCAGGAAGGTAACATCGGTCATGTATCAACGTGACAGCCTATGCTAGAGAGTCACACCGGTCCACGATGGTACACAAACTCAATGGGGGGGGAGGGGGTTTTAAGCACTGCCCATGAATTTGAAATTGCCCAGTCCAAAAGAAAATAAACAAATGCCAATGAGGCAAGTCCGATATTCCTACCCCGTTCCTGGGGTTGCCCTGCTTGCACGATGCCTGGACATGTGATACAATCAATACATCCTTGCCTAGCCTGGGTCACAACTCCTGACTCAAGTTACCATCCCCGGTTACCTGCCCAAGTTACCACCCCGCTATTTTACCAAATGAGACCCAAAAACAGTTATTATAAATTAGTAAAAATGCTGGATAGATCCACTGAAACTTGTAATTACTAGAAATTTTCTTAGAAGTAGGGATCAATGTGGCGATAATACGAAAGTAACGGTGGGAAATTTGTAAAACACAGAGCTGATAACAGGCTTGACGTACAATCATCGTAAATAGTCCAATAATTCACGCAGTTGTTTTAATCATGGCCGCTGGCGGACGTTGGGGCCTACACGCAATTCCTGTTCTCGGTCAAATCGGACGCTTAAATGCTCTACAGTTGATACTAGCTTCTGACTGGTTTCAATGAAATTCTGAAGATGATGAAGAATATTGAACATACAGTTTACAACAGAGAAGCGCATAGCAATCGATAATCATTTCTTGATCGTTCATATACTATAAATTACCAAATTGAACCCACTAGACTTAGCGCAGCTCTCGATAAGGTACAAGGAACGTTTTTGTTGTGGGCGGAACTATGATTATGTGTTCTTGCTATGAAAGTTCCCGGTGGAACGGAAAAACGAATTTGTATGCGAAAAGGTACTTGGGACGGTCTTTCTGAGCGGCTGTGTGGTAATCACAAGTATAGACATTATCAATTATTGTCCCCCCGACGAGTATCTCTGAAACGGTACAGATCGGATAGGCAAAATTTCCTTCACTACATGAGACTACTATGCTATGGGGAGGGGGTAAGGTGTTGGGTATGGGTGGGTTGTTGGGAGGGGTTGGTTGTTGGAGGGTTGGGGTGTTGTTGAGGTGTGGGTGTTGTGGGTGGGTGGTGTTTGGGAGGGGGTGTGGTTTGCGGGGGTGCTGGGGAGTTGGAGTCGGGTGGCTGGTTCGGGTCGTTTGTGTCTTCTTTGCGGGGTGTTTTGGCTGGGGTGGGGTGTTGGTATTGTGTTTGGGAGTTTTGGAGTGTTGCGGGTTGTTGGGAGGGGGAATGGAGTGTTGGAGGGGGTTGCGGAGGGATGAGGTGTTGCGGTGTTGGGGAAGGGATGGCGTGGGTGTTGGGGAAGGGGAGGCATGTTACAAGGGTATTGGGGTAGGGTTGGGTTTAGTGTTTAAGGAGGGGGGTGGGTTTTGGCGGGGGGTGTTGGGGATGAGGGTGGGGTGTTGTGGGGTGTTGGGGGAGTTTTTGGGGTTTTTTGGGAGGGCGTGGGGGTTTGCGGGGTGTTGGGGAGGGGTGGAGTTTTGCGTGTTATTTGGGAGGGTTGGGGTGTTGAGGTTCTTTTACTACACATATTAGTAGTGCAACATGTCGGCTGGGACAATAGTTTACGCATCACGTAAATACGGTCGCCTTGTTAAGGGAATCTTTCATTCAGGATTTCAATTTTAATCAACTCTGCTTCTGATATCAATTGCATCATACTTTTTAAAGGGCATGGGTCGTCGCTAATAGCCTCGCCCCCATAGTTCCCAGATTTTACCTGAAGTGGAAACTTGGGTATCAGAAGAAAGTCTACTAATTTTTTCTATTTACACTGTTACGAGCGAAAATGTCTCCATTTTAATCGACCGATATTAATTTTACAAAGTACTCTATGGGATTACAAGATCACTTTTTAGCTCTCACATCAAATTTCGGCCATTACCTTTACAATATAAGGTTTTGGGGTGACGGTTTTCCTATCACAACACGCTTGCTTCTGAGAATTAAATTCATTATCCCATTTCAAATTGAAAATATCTTCATTTTGAAGTTGGGAGATTTTTGCACTGATAGCCGCCAGCTGGTAGTAGTAGAAACTATCATTTATTTAGGGTAACTCAAATCAGTTTATACAAACTGGTCTCCCATGAGACCCCTGATATACATTTTATAGTACAAGTGCAAAATAAAAACATTTAATACAGGTATGTACCAACTGAATTTAATGTGATACTGTTGGAACAGATTAATTAGAGCAGCAAATAAAATAGATTTCAATCAGGTTGCCTTAAAATACAATGTTACATAACCAGACAAGGAAAAAGATACAGCAATTATCATTGGAACTGCAATAAATAAACAGCAAAGCATACAAACAAGATTCAAAACACATATTAGATTTAAAAGTGTTAACATTCATATCTGAAAAAAATTTCTCTTTCTGCGGACAGTGGTGAAAGATGATTCCCACCTACTGATTTGATAAAACAATTCTGCCAGCTTCTGCTAAGTTAAACTGTTAAAACAACAGCACCATGCCTTATGCTAGGTCATAAGTCAGCTTTGAGTAGCTATGTCATCGTTCAACATCTAGTATTTGGGTAAGAATTGGTCAGAGTGGACTGTGGGTTTCCAGTCAAGACTCAATAGACGTCTTATGGAGGTACAAGTAGATTCCATGGCAATGATGTCAATTGCTTTAACTAGTTTTTTGATAGTTTTCTTCTTCTGCGGCTGTGGAATGGTTTTAAAGAAAATCCAGCCAAAAAAAAAAAGAAAAGAAAAAAGTTTCTCTGATTCCTATATATATTTGAAAAAAGTTTCTCCGAGTTCCTATATAATATTTGAAACAATTATTGTCCGAGTTTCCTGTATATATTTATAATCAATCAGTTAGTTATGTCAGTCACTGATGGACGCAGCCATCCCATTTTCCCAATGCTGGATTATGGTTACCTTCTACTAGCTACCTAGTGTGTGTTGGAAGGGACCCTGGTACCTAGTGATGAGTGCAGGTAACATACCCTGGATGATCCCTTTCTCTTTTCGATAAGTGCTCCTGCAACTTTTAACCTTGCTCAGGATGTACTCCTCTGATACACGGGTCCAACAGCTTTACATGACTCTCTGAACATGTGGCGCCGGGTACCCATTGCATACCCTGCACATACTTGCAATGGGTATGAGCGAGAAGAAATTCCATGTAATTTCTGATCTTATAGGGCTGTTTGCCAACTTACCAAGGAACGTGACTCTCAGGGGGCTTGCACGGACAAACACCGGGCATGGATGTGAGAGTTACACATTTCCACAAATTTCTGTTTTTCCTTGCCCCTTTTCATGATTTTTCATATCCCTAAATTAAAAGCTTGTTCCTTTTAGAAAGGAAAAAATCCCCAGTTTTATATGATTTCTTAAATGACTGGGAATCAACTATAAAGGCATCTGCACCTTTTAACCCCTGTCTCAATAAGGCACCTTTTATTTACCCCTTACAATAAGGCTTGCGAGAGACACTCCATTGCGATGTGCATGAAATTTAGTTTATTGTGAAAATAGGATTATGTAGGCCCAGCATTCTAGACATTGGCCATTATTTCCCACAAGTTGTTCCAGGTGTCCCTGTTTAGAGACCTCAAAGCCGATAGGTCCGGAGCACTTTTTCTCATTGAAATAGGCTAAAAAGTCTGCAGTTTTGGGCCCAATTCAAGATTGTTTCGATGTGGTACTTATCATCCGTGAATATCAGCACATGACTCCAAATCAAATTTAGGGACACATTCTCTAGTTTGCTTGATCGAGTTCTGTAATTCCTTTAAAGAGATACTGGCACATTTTGAGAAAATAGTCCCGCCATTAAAGTTTTTTTTTCAAAATCATATTTTTTGCAGATTAGACCCAAATCAGTGCCCTAATGGGTAACAATTTTATAGTAAAATGACTCCGGTGACATTTAATTCATGCAACAACCGAAATGCAATTTAACACAAGAAAACACACGCCAGAGTTGATTCCATGGCCATGCACCCTGGTTGACCGGTCCTTGACTTTGTGGTTTTTATATCACTGAGTATGAGTCCTTTGATCTTCATTAATAGACCCGGTTCTGGCAAACTTAAAGTTAGCCTACAATTACCTGGATTTCATTAACCTCCAATGAATGTTCCTATCTGTTTTTGAGTATGTTATTTTTATGTGTAAAAATATATCTCTATTCTTTTTCATATCCCTAAATTAAAATCTGTGTTCCTTTTTGAAAGGAAAAAATCCCCCAGTTTAATTTATTTCTTAAATGACTGGGAATCGAAACTATGTTGAAAGGCATTTTCACAACCTTTTAACCCCTGTATTCACATCAATAAGGCTAGTGAGAGTGCTCCATTGCGATGTGCAATAGCTTGCAATAAAATTTAGTTTATTGTGAAAATAGGATTATGTAGGCCCAGCATTCTAGACATTGGCCATTATTTCCACAAGTTGTTCCAGGTGTCCCTGTTTAGAGACCTCAAAGCCGATAGGTCCGGAGCACTTTTTCTCATTGAAATAGGCTAAAAGTCTGCAGTTTTGGGCCCAATTCAAGATTGTTTCGATGTGGTACTTATCATCCGTGAATATCAGCACATGACTCCAAATCAAATTTAGGGACACATTCTCTAGTTTGCTTGATCGAGTTCTGTAATTCCTTTAAAGAGATACTGGCACATTTTGAGAAAATAGTCCGCCATTAAAGTTTTTTTTTCAAAATCATATTTTTTGCAGATTAGACCCAAATCAGTGCCCTAATGGGTAACAATTTTATAGTAAAATGACTCCGGTGACATTTAATTCATGCAACAACCGAAATGCAATTTAACACAAGAAAACACACGCCAGAGTTGATTCCATGGCCATGCACCCTGGTTGACCGGTCCTTGACTTTGTGGTTTTTATATCACTGAGTATGAGTCCTTTGATCTTCATTAATAGACCCGGTTCTGGCAAACTTAAAGTTAGCCTACAATTACCTGGATTTCATTAACCTCCAATGAATGTTCCCCTTCTGTTTTTTTTTCATGTTTTTGAGTTATGTTTCTTTTTATGTGTAAAACTATATCTCTATTCTTTCACTCTCCCTAAATAATATAATCTGTTTTTCCTTTTTGAAAGGAAAAAATCCCCCAGTTATTTATTTCTTAAATGACTGGAATTCGAAACTATTTGAAAGGCATTTTCCAACCTTACCCCCTTATTCCCATCAATAAGGCTAAGTGAGACAGTGCTCCATTGCGATGCAATAGCTTGCAATAAATTAGTTTTATTGCAAATTGGAAATTAAGTATGGGCCCAACATCTAGACATGCAAATTATTTCCACAAGTTTTCATTTCAGGGTGGCCCTGTTTTTAGAGACCGTCAAAGGTGATATGTTCCGGAAGCCCTTTTTCTATTGGAAATAGGCTAAAAGTCTGCAGTTTTGGGCCCAATTCAAGATTGTGTTCTTGATGTGTAACTTTCATCCTTGAATTTCACACATGACTCACATCAACTTTAGGTACACATTCTGTAGTTTGCTTGATTGACGCTCTCTGTTCCTTAAAGGTGCTTTTCAATTTTATGCCTTATTGTGTTCTCTACTTTCTGAGCACTTGCACTATGCCTCATCACAAGTAACCGTTGGAAACAACTACAATTTTGATGGTAGAAACAATAATGTGGCCATGCAAATCCCTATTCAATACTGTGCTAATATTGATGGTTACCATTAATTCAGCATTTTTTTTGTATATATCTTGGCAAAGAATGGAGAAGTGCCACTTTAAAGGTTTATTTTGTTGATTCTAGCCTTGGTTTTTACTTTGTTTTTCAAAGATTATTTTGGAGAAAAGCTTCCAATTGTGTAATAGGGTGGTATATTATGAGCAAATATTTTGTATAACAATGTCCCATACAGATAGCTCAGATTATGTGGTGCAGTGGTGTAGTCTATGGCAGGTCAGTCTCAACTTGTGACTCGCGCACCAAATGCAGCCCATCAACAGATGTTGGGTCCACCAACCAGCCCAAAATATACAGCAAAAATATGAAAATTAAGTGCGTTTGACCCTTCAGCACATGTCATTTTAGAGTATCTGCAGATGAAATTTAGTTGAGAACCCCTGGTCTATGATATTTTAACTTCTTTATTCTCTGTGTTAATTGTCATTTTGCTGAGTAAATTGAATCGTGAATCTAATGTTAGAGATGAAAATATTTGAGTTAAAATTGATTTCAGAGTTTCAACAAGTTATTCCAAAGAAGTTAATAGAATGTATTTACCTGTGGTCCTACCCCACAAGTTGCAGATGACACATCATTATACAACATATACAACAGCCAACTTTGGTGACCATGACAACTCTCCTTTAATTGCCTATCTTTCTTGTGTATTTAAATAAGATTTTCATGAAGTAACACCGGAATTAAAAACAATTCAATTTCATATTGACTGTAATTTTATAGTATCATATTTCTTGAATCCGCTCTGAGGATCAGATGACCAGTTCACCCTGAGCTAAATCAGCAGTAAGCAGGCTATGCGCATACCGACAAAAGGCAGTCACTGACCGCTTTGTCCAAAGAAGCCATCTTAATTAAACCTACAGAGAGAATGACCATTACAAGGTTCAGATGTTTTCACTCAGGCTATGTCATGATGATGTAGAATACACTAGAGATTTATTCTTGATGAAACTAGAAACAGATGGCCATGCCTTATAATTAGGGTAATTGTAATTTCAGTTCTGTGCGTGTTTTTGTGACTTTGCATGGTTTGGTATAACTACCTGTGGAAATTTTAAATTTGGCTAACTCCATGAAAATGTTGCATCTGCATGAAATTTAAAAGTTTACTTGGTGCTTCCAAATTATTGCTTTCTGTAAAGTAGACTAACTAAGCAGTCAGAAATTGCTTTCGCTTTTTGTGTTCTTTAATTTGATTTATTTTTATGACAATTTGAAGTTGAGGGAACTGGAACCAGTGTGAGTACCCCAAATTTACAGTAAAATCTTGATCCCATGTGTTACAGTGCACAATCGCCAAAGATATTCATTTGTGTAATAGCAGCTATGTTACCTCTGCAACAATCCAAGATAAAAGTTAACCCAGTTAATATCATTAAGTGGATACTTTTAGGTTCCAGGTATGGGTTTTGAATTCCCGTCAGTCACACAAAAACATAAAAGTTGGTTTTATTTTTTAACTCAACCGGTAGAATTTCTCATTCTAAAGTTTTAGTCTACTTCTATCCAACTGTCCTCAATATAAAACCACAAAATTTGTTCCCTGATCTTTAGTTAAGAAAATATTCCTCTCAAATGTGTCCCCTCCAGTTCCACGTTTTGGCCCTCTGACCTTTCCCTCAGTCCTGTGGCAATATCATCCCTCATCTTTTGGCTTGAATGATTACAGAATATTCCCCTGTTGAAAAAGAAATTTACATTCTTCAAGAGGATACATACTTTGTATATCCTTTGATGAAAGTTTTAACACAAAAATATACCAATATGGTTGCTCTCCAGCCCTATAATTTTGATTTTCGGCACTTTTTCCTGTATATTCACAGGGGGAAATTTTCAAGTTAAAATCCTTAGTTTTTTTTTTCTTCAAATTCGATTCCTGCAACAACATTCTGTCTTGCCAACAAAAGTTATTTAAGCTCATTTTGACAATTAAATTTCCACCTGGCAGTCAAAATTCGTGTTAAAAATCTTGAATTTGTCATTTTTATCGTACTGAGTGTAGTGCCGTATTGAGTTCAAGACTTCCCTTCACATGAGATTCTCAAACGCTGTATTATTTCATTTCTGATTATGTTTTTGATGTTATTTTAATTTTAAAAAAAAAAAAAAACCCAAAAAGTATATTGAGCAATTCAGCATTGCTGTAAAAGAACACTGTAGAAAATGTTCCAAATGTCCCGTCAGTCCCATCAGTCACAATTTTGATAGGCCCAGTTTTGGAATTCTCAGGTTTTATCTATGATTCTAAATGTTTACTAATTGTTTATGTATCAGTCTTTAATTTTAACAACAATTTGCAAATCATCTCATATAAAACCTATGCTTTTTACGAGATCTACTTTTATTTCAAAAAGTGACGGTACTTTTCCCCTGTCCCGTCGGTCACGCTCACTTCAAAGTACAACCATAACGGCAATAAAAATTTGGTTTCATTCATTTTGTGTTTTTTAAATTAAAATATGACAGTGTCTCTTTGCTTTGGAGGTCATTTTTGGGGCTGTGCCATGCAGATTTTTTCGGCATGCTTTTGAAAAATAAATGTGGCTTAAATTGTCCCTTCGTCCTGGAGTTAGCCATTTGCCTTTTTTGATCTATCTGGTGAGGTACATTATTAATCAACCAGACAACCCAAGCTTAAAGGCATATCAGCGATTTTGCTATCGGAAAATCGAAAATTTTCAGATTTTTTGCATGTTTCCTCAAAAGGCTAAGTATCCTACATAACATACAGTGCTAGGGCCAAATGCAACCTCATTACGACAAAATCGGACATTTAAGTCATTACTGTCCTACGGACCTATTACTACACATAATTGAATGGAAATTCATATCTTTGAACACTGCAGTACTCTTTCCTTTTCTGTGAGTATTCAGTTGCGAAAAAATAACTTAGGATAATTCTACAGACCTAAGCCGTCACTTTTAAGCTATTTCTGCATTTCAAAATTTTGACTCTTTTGGGTAGATCACTGATAGTGTCTTTAAGTGACATGCATATTTTTGTTGGAAGTTTGTATAAAATGACTATAGCTGACATTATAGATGAAACTGTAAATGGCCATATTTCAACAAAATTGACTGTAGGTATATTTTCAAAGGAGGAACTCACTATAGATCAATGCGATACTCAATATTATCAACGACCAAGGGATAGACTATCATGTTGCTTTTAAAATGACAACTACACTGTTAAATATCCTTCTTATAACTATTTTAAATATGGTAGGAATTTTAAATTTACAGGTTTTTGCTTTAATTTTTATTTTAAAGTTTCTTTTCATGAGGTGCTAAAGTGCATTATCCCAGTTTGGTTTGGGTAAGGACGTCCCTTGGAGACCTGGAGTAGGACCCAATATGGGTGCCAATTTTTTTGCCCCCCAAAAAAAGGACCCCTAGCTATAACCATAGATGCAAATTTTGGGCCAAACTTCACCAAATATGTCATTTTTTTCCTCTAAATTTGCCATTTTAATAAATTTTGAAAAATTTTGGCTTCCGAATTAAGACAATTGCAACAAATTTGAGAAAATTTTACCACCCCCAACCCATTGCTATAAATACCAAAATTGACATGAAAAACGGGTCATTGATATACCAAAAGCCTAAAATGAAGAACATGTTTTAACATGTCCACGTATGGTCTTTTGTGTTAAGTACTCCCCCAGGCCCTCTCCTTGGTTACTGGAAGGAAAGCCTTTAAGGATAACTATCAGTGATTTGAAAAATCACAGAATCAAA
>JAMKCH010051250.1:0-10870 GCA_023653785.1 Ophioderma brevispina
TTATTATGCATGTTGGTATACAAAATAGAAAATCTTAATTAAATAATTTGCCTTTCGTTTCCAAGGTTATGTGAGATGTTCATTTGAATACAATTGGTGACGAAATTCCAAAACCTAAATGTCTACGTAGTGGAACCTGCTAGAGAAGAAAAGCCGCCAATACAAGGATACGGTCAGTAAGAAAGACATCAACTGTGTAAAGGAGGTGCGAAAGCCAAACCTTTCAAGAATTTTTAGACACGTGAGCCCCGGCCCAACCCACCACAAAGAAGTTCATTTCTCAGGATGGTCACGTTATCTACTACGTGGGAGAGCTAGACGTTACCGAAGGTCGCTCTTTACGATATGCTGCAACCTGGAGGCATCTTCTTCATTGTTGGTGTTTCACTAGGGTGAGGAAAATTTATGATGTAAATAAAATAGCTTACACTAGCCTGATAAGGCAAGGGGAGCATTGGAGAATGTGCAAAATGACGTAAAGAAAAAGAAATAGAATTTCAAATACAAAAGGCAATGAATTAAAGGAAATAGAGATAAATAGATATGAAACCAAAAGAACTTGGAAAGCTCTGTTAGAGTTTAGAAAACATTGAGAACAACAGGTTAGCTCATCAGACTCGTCTAAGCAGAATGTTGTGATGCGCGAAAAATATTCGCATGGTTCAAAAATTAAGGAACAAGAAGGTAGACAAGTACTTCTTACAAGTTGAGAAAATAGCAAATAGTTGAGTGGTCCAATGAGTTCTTGGGACATTAGTTGTACAATCAGTGGTTCATTTGTAAAGCCTGCAAAGGAAATTATTCGACCATGTCATTAGACAGATGTAGTGGTTAAGATCAGGTTAAGCAGGTAGTGCTCAAAGATATGAATGGTGCCAGAGGCATATGTAGACAAAATATCAGGTCTTATCAGAAAACAGGATGACAAGACCATTTAGAATTTGCCAGTGTAAAGGAACTGAATGTTTGATCGCTGGCTTCTCTCGAAAGAAGTCGTGCAAAATTTGGTCAACTAGGCGTTGATTTAGTTGAAGAGTTCAAATAGTGTCTACATCAGATATTCAAAAACACATCTGGATCAGAAACAAAATTGATGTGTGCGTGAAGCAGTCAATAAAGTGTCAGATGAGTATGCTTTGACACATAAATTGAGTAATTAATAGTAGTAGGCCAAGAATTACAGCAATAAGTCGGGTTCAATCGTCTCATGTAGCACACAGGAAGGGAAATCCCAGGCAGGTTCCCATGAAAAAAGGGAGCAAAGAAAATAGTGGTTGAATAATCAAAAGCATGGGGCGGGACCATCACTTCAACATGGCAATCTCTGTAAGAAAGAAGCAGAAGCCAGGACATTTTAAAGTCACGCTGTTGGGAGCTGCCATGGCTACCCGCCAAAAAGGAGGGAGCAAAAGTGAGTCAAAACCAAAGGTGTGCAGTGTACTTGAGGTAAAAAGTTCATTCTTATGTTCAAAATCAATGAAATACCACGATAAGGGACATGACAGAAAAAGTAAGGGAATGACTAGCACGTAGTCTTGGAGGGATTTGTGTCACGTTCAGATGATAGTTTAGATCCAAAACCCCTACGAATCGTGCGGCGACACTGCTATGCCAAGACTATTATTTATTGGAAGAGAGAGAAAGTTTTACAGGAACTGAGTGCATTGCTTCCAAGGGGATAGGGTAGGATTGTATTAGTGCCCCCTCTTCACAAAAGAATTTGAAATTCAGACTTGAACTGTCACAATGGTGTTAGGACAAGAACTCCCCGAAAAGGGGTTGCATGTTGGTAGTGAATGAGTTGGCAGGGGGCAAGTACTCACGATCCCATTAGTTTCCCAAGTGCCCTGTACAGTGGGTAATTGATGAGAAATAGAAATTTTCCCAGCATGAGCAGTAACTAGGTCAATGACCAGAAATGCCCCCACAGTGTAAAACAAGTGTAACTGGTGATGAGTTCCGTGAGACTTTTCACCAAAATATGCTCATACATATAGGAAGACCGTCGAGGATGACTTGGTCCAAATTTAGAGGATACATTTCTCTCAAAATTAGAGCAATTGGAGGTAAACTTCCCTCTTCAGGGGAGAATAAATTCCCTAGTAGTGAAAATCCAGCATCTGAGCACAAACTGGTAAACAATGAAAACCCAGCCGCTGAGCATGATAGAGTTAGGGACTTTAATAGAGACCCTTTAAGCCATGACAAGCTGGTAAACGAGCAACAAAGTGACAGTTCAAGTGACAGTTCAAGTCTGATTTCAAATTCATTTTGTGAAGAGGGGCACTAATACAATTATACATCCCTGAATCAATGCACTAGTTCCTGTAAAGCTTTTTTCGTCAGTTCATGGTAGAAACATACAGTAATTTGCTCTGCTTCCTGTTGGGTCAATGCCCTCGCACCAAATTTTCAATGAGGTCCCGGGTTCGATCCCCGGTAGGGGCTCGTTCTCTGTGGCTTTATGTGAATTTGGTTTCTCGATCCATACTCGTTCCCGCAGGTTTTCTCCGGGTACTCCCGTTTCCTCCTGCTTCTAAAATCGAGCTTCTTGGCATAAATGTGTTCTGGTATTATGGTTTCTCTGATGTGCTGAGCGTCTTCCATGGCTGCCGCACAGCGCGTTGAGCACGTTTACGTGGATATGTCGCGCGTTAAAAAATACACATTATTATTATTATTACCAGCAAAATGGTGTCCCCTGAGAAAATGGCGGCCACCCGATGAACTTGTAGATGAAGAATACAAGGTTGTGCATCAAATTGTAGTACCAAAGGTTTACCATAGGCATGGCCCATGATAGCCCATGGCAGGACACTTAGGTGTGAGAAAAACACATGACAGAACCAGGAGTCATTTTGGTAGCCGATACTCAGAAAAGATGTGTTGAGTATTGTAAGACTTGTCACACATGTCAAATGGTGGTCAAGCGCAAACAGAAAATTTCTACTGCTCCCTTGCAACCAATACCAGCATTTGATGAGCCATTTAGTACGGTCTTAATAGATTGCGTAGGACCACTTCCAAAGACCAAGTCAGGAAATCAGTATTTACTGGCCATCACGGTGCTTCCACAAGATTCCTTGAGGCTATACCCTTGAGAAATATTAGGGCATAGAATATTGTGAAAGCTCTAAGTTTTCACGCTAGTAGGCCTTCCAAAATCAATCCAGTCTGATCAAGGATCAAATTTCATGTCGGGTTTGTTCCTCTGGGTTTGTTCCAACAAGTGATAAACAAGTTGAAATTTCCCAGTACAGTTCTTCAACATACCACCCAGAATCCCAGGGGCCCCTAGAAAGGTACCACCAAACTTTGAAAACAATGATCAAAACCTATTGTTTTGAATTTGAGAGGGATTGGGATGAGGGTGTTCATCTCCCGTTATTTGCTACCAGGGAGGCTGTACAAGAGTCATTAGGATTCAGTCCATTTGAGTTGGTGTTTGGTCACAAAGTAAGGGGACCATTGAAACTACTGAAAGAAAAGTGGTTGTGTGAAAATCCTGATGTGAATTTACTAAACTATGTGTCTCAATTCAGACACAGGCTCCAAAGAGCCACTGAAATTGCCAAAGTAAATCTCAAACAGAGCCAGGCAAAAATGAAAACATGGTATGACAAAGATGCCAGAAACAGAGTATTAAACCGGGTGATGAAGTTTTGGAACTTTTTCCAATACAAGAGCATCATTTGCAAGCCAAGTATTCTGGACCATATGGGATTGAGAACAAAGTGGGAGACCTTGACTATGTGATCAAAACACCAGGTACACGTAAAAGTCGACAGCTATGTCACATGCTCAAAGAATATAAAGAAAGATATGATCCTGCAAAACCCGTGTGTTCAGTTTCTAGTGCTACTTTTGAGAGTGCTGATGACATTACAGAAACATTAGCTGATCAGGACAGCGCTGTAAAACAAAGAAAATTATTATGGTGTCAAGTTGCAAAATTCTGACATACTTGCCAATTTAGACAAGAAACTAGGTCATCTCCCAGAAAGTAAATAAGGTGAATTGAAAGAACTAATTCACAGGTGGGAAAATATACTTCCTGATGTACCCAGTGAGACACATGTCATAACTCATGACATTGATGATGGTGAATCAGAGCCGGCCGATAAAGCAACATCCTTATAGGGTGAATCCAATCATACAAGTTGCAACATATCAGAAATGAGGTGAAATACATGTTAGACAATGGAATAATTGAACAGAGCAATAGTGAATGGAGCTTCTGGTTCCCAAACCTGATGGTTCATTTCGTTTTGTCACAGATTTTCGGAAAGTCAACCTCTGTTCCAAACCGACTCATATCCGATTCCACGGATTCAATGATTGCATAGACAGAATTGGAAATGCCAAATTAGTTAGCAAATTTGATTTGTTGAAGGGGTATTGGCAAGTTCCCCTCACTGACCGTGCCAAAGAAATTTCAGTCTTTTGTACGCCCGATGGCATATACCAAATTCTTGAACCAATCTCATTAAAATCATTAAATCTGCGTTATTATATAAAATTTAGATCATTTGTGCACAAGGCTCATTTTTTGTGTTTAAAGGGTATTTCTGACCTTTGACGTCCACGAGACCTCGTAACAACACACACTTTGGCCCGTATTCCGGAAACTTGTTTAGCTAAACGCCGTAATTTAAAAATTGCGTTTAAGCAAAAGTTGTTGGAATATTTTTAACCATTTGCCTACTTAAACGGAAAGTTCAAACACAAGTAACATCGTTGTTATTTAGAGACGCTAACTTGTGTGTTTAAAAGGCCCTATTGTGTTTTAATGGTTGAGCGCATGTAAAGTATAATGGCTTTCCGTAGCGTTTAAGGTGCTTCACGAACTGGGCGAGAATGATATGCCTCATTGGTGTTGTCAACTGGACAGTGCAATGAGCCGTGCACTTGACGAAAACACACACTAACACACTTTTAAACTAGCTCCTAGTTTAAATTTAGACGTATTTTGGCGAAGTTAAAATTATGTTATACTTTAAACTACTTTCTAGAATTGCGTTTACTTAAGCGATACGTTTATCTCACATATGAACGTTCGCTTAGCTTAAAATCGCCGGGCTAAACACCTTTTTTGGAATAAGGGTCATATTAGTCAAAAAATATATATCAATATACGCAGAAAAAAAACATACTTAAAGCTATTCAAGACACCTGCATCGATTAACAGTACGTCAATATTGCCTAGGAACCATCACACATTGTGCAGCATATAGCATTATATTCTAAAATTTTAGCTCTAAGCTAAGCTTAACTCTCAAATTTAAGAGGAATCGATTGGTGAGAACGGAAAATGGCGGCGCATTATTTTCAATAATGTTATTAATAATCAAAACACTATTCAAAATTAACAAAAAAAGAATGTACAGAAACCTGCAGGCCATAATGCAGGCAAGGCGAAGGACAAAGACAACACAAGCCAACGGTACAAAAGAGGTTCCATATAGATAGGGAGGCAAAACGTTACGAATCTTTAGAAAATTACACCCTTGTATCGCATGTTTTGCCGACCACAATAGAAAACATAGAGTACCAACAATAGAAAGCAATGGCTGCCTCCGCTTCTTCCAATTACTGTGGGTTGCCGATTTGCATATACACTAATCGGTAGCGATACAAATTATTGTAGGGTTAGAGGTGGCCAGTGTAATAAGAGTGTACCTGGATCATTGTGCTCAGATACCTTTTTTCTCATAATGCAAATGCGCGGCCCTCGGTGAAAAGATTGTATTCATGAGGCGGTTTATTTAAATCAAGGACGACTGATGTGTCATTTCATCGTGTGTGGCAATGGGTAGGACAAAATTAACCAACAAATAAGCACCAACATCCCAACAACTGATATTTGGCGGATTGTTTGTATCGAATTGACATTATGTGGTAACAGCACCCAAACAATTATTATTCCATGCAATATTCAAAATGTCGCCCACGGACGGGACGATGTTTGAAGGGTTCACCCATTGACGTTTACAATGGTTTTTGTAAAACTAGGATCTTTCGGTTTTAAAAAGTACTCACTTATTGATGGCTTAAGCATCATTATTTCAGCAAACTATACCCTCGTCACACGGTGATCCGGTTCATCCTTGGACATGGTAGCTACAGCACTCTTCCCATGGGGAGACAGACTCCTAGTTTCGTTAAAGGGGGTTGTTCCGAGTTATGTGTATTGTGTTCCTACTTGATATGAGAGCCGAGCCTTGCCCATACAAACCAATCAAGTACCCTGGGAAAAAACTTGCGGTTTTGATGGTAGACGTAATAATGCAGTTGCAAAGCCCTATTCAAACTTGTGCTAAATAAGTGGTACCACTAAAACGGCGGTTTTTGTTTTATATCTGTGAAATATGAAATGGATTCGAGGGGCTCAATTTCAGGACGACAATGAGAAAAATACGGCCCTTTAATCTATATCCAAATCGATACTACGTCCGGGTTAAATCAGGGGGGTTCCCAAAGACGATCGAAACACGCCCCTTAACACTGGTACAACTTCATAAGTTGGTTTCATAGTTCCAGAGGTTTTTCAGAGGTAAAAGAACAGATAGGTAATAAGAAGGGCACCATTCACATACCTAAGGTGTTATGCAGTAATGCTGATAATTAGTGGGCGTTGAAGGCTGGCTCGAGATTTCATAACTGATCACTATGAGAAAACAGCTCATCTCAAATCGATTGTCCTGCATATAGAAAATCACATTAAATAAATTTCCGATCCGGAAATTTCTACTATTACACAGTATCCAATGGTTCTGTTATACTACACATTAAAGGTTTACTACATCAAAAACGAAAAATTGCCGGTTCATCTCAAACTTGGAATTGAGCTTATTGAGGTCGATCTTAAATTTCAATTGCTATTTTAATTAAGACACAAACATAATATTTCGGAAGAATATCTGAGTCCGATCAATGATCTCTTACTACACTCTTAAAAATTACCGTAAAAGCCGTACATTTTAACTGGTCAGCTGGTGGGACAGCAACGGCACATGACTGTAAAAAAACCTTTTTAAAGATTGGCTCAGAGAGTTTGAAAATTGGTTGTAATTAACAATAGTCATCTAGACTAAAGATAGTCGCCCTAAATTAATACAAAGTAAGGGATATTGACTCTCGGTTTTCATTGCCGCAAAACTTAATGTACAGTTTTTTTTTTTTTTTATAACAGTGCCAGAAGATACCAGTATAACAAAAATTCCGTATGCGGAATTTTTATAAAACAAAGTGTGATTTGTATACTGAAGGACCTTAGGCTGAGTTTATTACACAGTGATTAGTATATGGACAACCATTATGTGTATTTGCAAAAAAAGTCGATTTGTTTGACAATGAGTGCGATCTCATCAGGGAATCGAGCCAGCCTTTAACTGCATGTTGCGAGTCCTTGCTGCAGTTAAAAAAAAGACATTTGCGATCATTTTAACAGTGTATAAGTCATAATAGATCTGCATTCAGGGGGGGATTAGTATGCAAACACGCAAAATCATTGGTTGTGCTATCTAATATGAGGTGACATTAGTAGGTGTGGCGTCGTCACGCCAGGGTTAGCGCGCATGTGCGATTAGCGAGCACGCATATCTGTACGCCTGGTTCCTTATACCGTGAGGGGTTGAATTGAATAGGAATATTAAAACAACCAAAACTAAAGAGAAAGGAGAAAAAAAGATACGATAGGACAAAACAAACAAATCCTGTCATTTTGGAGGTCAGTCCATATGTATCGCCAGTGGATAACGGCTGTCAATATTCTGATATTGAACTGCCCCATCTAATATGGCACAGATAAAGATAGGTAAGCCACAAAGGCCTATCTTTTATTCTCTAAAGAATTGCTATTCTATTGTATTAGTTGCGTTTTTAATATCAGTTAAGTTTCTTATAATAAGTGATCAAGGAAACCATCAGGCTAGTGAAATCCCTTTTAACATCATCATTGAAATTATTTCAAATTTAATATGATCTATTGTGTTATTATTTTTTTACCCTTAAAGTTTAGCTGTTAAATTGGTCCATCCAAAGGTATAGCAGAAATGTGATGGAAATGTAGACAAAATATAGGATTTTCTGAGAAGGACATAAAGGCCCCTTGTGGCATTGATATTTCAATTATATTGAAAAAAAAGGAATGTAAGATTTTAAGGGGCGAATTCTGATTGTTCGAATCGCCAGCACAACCTTCTTGCCATTGATAACAACTTGTAGCTTTTCGCGTATTGCATAATGTGTCCTTAAATCCTCTCATTTCACTAGGGCCGTATAAAGGTATTGGTGAACTCCTGAAGATTCCTGGAGATGTTACGAGATTGGAACGGACTGGAAACTAACCCATCCTTCCAAACAACTACGGAGGTCAAAGCGATTCTACAAACGCACACATTCCGTTCAGCCAATCAGAATACACAGAACGCGCCGATATTACAAGCTGATGAACGAAGAAGAGTGCAGGTTCAGTGATCTTCTTCTTGATGGTAATCTCACGTGCACGTTTGATTTCAAATAAATCGGCCACCACGCCAGTACGTCAGAAAGTGTTATATCATTTAAGAAAATGCCATTTGTTGAAAAAGGTGGTAAGGAATACTACTTCAAGTGTAAGGATATTTCATTATCACAAAAGTCAGATTAGAAAATGCATGTCATGTTTATACATGAGCATATCCGTCTGAGTACAGATTTCGAGTGTATATTTCAATCACCGAAATCGATACAACCCATATCCATAAGTAGGATTTATTTGGGATGGGGAGGGTACCTAACCATTTTATCCTTGTACATTATTTTCCACTCAAAGCACTTGCGTGCTTAAAAGTCAACACGGCTGCCTCAATCTGCACTCAATGGGTATCGAATCTTTTCCGGTTTGCAACCGATTTCTATTGTTCTAAAGTGTGAAAACAATTGGTTCAGCCACATGAACGCTCCGGTCAAAACGGCGCGGTTGAGGTTTAGAGGCTGACTCAGAAATTGTCTAGGGATTAAGCGGGTGTAATAATATTGTTCTATTATAGTTGGATAAGAATATCGTGCAAATCGGACTTTGTTATACCATGCCAATTATTCCAACATCATTAAAACGAATAAGGTTTATCTAGTCTGTACAGAGTGCAAACGAAAAAAGTTTTACCCTTTTCGTTTGCAAATCTTCAAAAGTGGGTACACATATCAAAATTGTTGAACGATTTATTAACTACAATTCTGTTAGAACCTGGTGAAAACCGCGTTGAAAACAAAGCAGAAGTGACCGCCTCATTGTATGTGCAAATGGCCGACATCTAAGAGAAAAAAAAGTCAAAAACCACTTTGCACAACACCGTATAAGACTTATGGCACTCCGTTGGCAGTCATGAATTTTATCCAAGATTGATACACCAATGAACAATGCACCCGGTCATGGGACGTGGGTATTTAATAATAGACCACAAAGAGTTTTTAAAAGAATTAAAGAACCCCAAATTATTTCAAGTTCTCTTATAAAGTTAAAAATAAACAGTGCAAATAGCCCATATTTATTTAGTAATCTTGTCCCCAAACAATGCAAACTTCGAAAAGTACAAGCAGAGTCTCGATCAGTCATGGCAAGAAAAAACATGATGTATTCGTTCAATTTAAAAATCTTCCCCCAATTGAAATCAACTTAATTATTATGTAAAGGTGGCATTTCAAAGTTCAGATTTCACGGTTGAGATATTCTCTCTTTCATGGTCAAGCGGTTAACAAATCACCACAAATCATAGGGTGGGTCAGTATATTAGTGTAGGCCTCCAGTCAACGCAAGTGGATTGATTTGTGTAACCATAATGGTTTGTCCCAGAGAATTACGTGGTGCAAAGTGGGTTTGGGCATTTTTCACTATATGGCCGCCATTTTGTTATTTGGCTTTGTGTGAACGCTTTGTTCGCGCCGTTTTCACCAGGTAATAACAAGAGATTGTAGTTAATAAATATCTTAAAAATTGTGATGCACACTGTATGTTATCATGTTTTGGTACTATTAGTAAACTACATGTTATAGGAAAGATTATAGGAAGTTAGTTAAAAGGCCCCGACTCCTCAGAGATTTGCCCTGAGGGGGCGCCCTCAATTTCCAAAAAATCGGGTTTTGGTTTGCATGTACATAATGCTTGTTCCATATACAACACGGTCTGAAATTGCTAAGCTTAAAATCGAACCCTTCATAGAGAAATCACAACTTTGTTATAAAATTCCGGATTCGTAATTTTTGTTATACACATTTTTTTTTTTTTTTTAAAATCCCCCCAAAAAAGGTTACTGCATCAAAAAAGAAAACTCAGATTCACCTCAAATTTAGGAATGGGGCCGTTTTAGGTTACTTATCTTTAGTTCTAGTTGACTATTTTGCATTATTACACAAAAAATAAATATTTCGAAATCTCTGAGTCAGACTATTAATATAAAAGTCTCGTATGTATGTTAACGTGATGTTGTTATGTCGATTAAACATTTCTGATCAATCTATTGTTGGTATCATAATAACATAATAATGTAATTATCAATTTAAATTATGATCATGAATTGGTATTCTTGTCTACGAAACTACCTGATTATTGTATTAGCATGCTTTGTATTTGTTATTATATCGTCGTGGGCACGACATAGTGTCGAATCTGATTTTTTGGTCAAATTGAGTTAAGTAGTTGATTCTGGTTGCATCTTAGTACTCTTTAAAATTGTACCAAAAATAAAAGTTAAATTACACCCCTAACCAAAATAACCGCAGTCGAATAACCCCCATTTGTATATATATAAACCGGGTTCACAAACAATCGAATACATTCGATAGCTTTGCGTGTCCAGATAAATGCGAACGAATACGCACGGTTTAAAGT